>OZ038502.1:12149107-12401607 GCA_964036315.1 Acanthosepion esculentum
TCATGGCTCTCCATTTCTCCCTATCCCTTGTAGCTGTTACTAAGTTTCGTATGTCATGCGTTGCTTTCCTTTGTCTCTCTTTCCCTCTATTCGCACTCTATGTGCCGTGTCCTTTCAGGACGTATGCGATTATGGCTCCCCACTCCCCCTATCCCTTGTAGCTCTCAATAAGTTTTGTCCCTTTGCTACTTACCCCTTGCCTTATTCTGTCATCCACTTGCTTAAGGCCGCTAGGTATGTCATTCATTGCTTTCCTTTGTCTCTCTTTCCCTCTATTCAATCTGTGAGTATCAGATTCTCCAAGCATTCCTTTCTCGTTACGCGTCCCAGAAATTTCAGCTGCTTCTTCCTGATGTTAATTATAAGCTTCCTTCTCGTTTGCATCCTCTCCAAAACCTCACACTTTCGGTTCATGATATCCTTAGCTTCCTTCTGTCGAACCATAGCACCGTCGCCGCCTCGAGTCTCTTCTTCATGTTTGAGGAGACTGTGCAACATTTGCTGCCGTAAAGGAGGAGAGATGTCACGTAGCATCTCAGTCTTCTTTTTTTGCTACCAAAGAAATCCTCCTGTCTCGTAATACACTGCATAACTTTTGGAATTCGTCTTTGGCCATCCCGCTACGTCTTCGGATTTCAACGTTGTACTTGCCGTCCTCTGTCAAAATACTTAAAGTCACAGTATCAATATTAGAGATAATGATATTGTTTTTTTGCTGGGCCGATATAATCTTCAGCATTCGGTTTAGTAATTAAAAATAAATATTTTAAAATCAAATCCACACTCTATCGAACAAAATATTGTTTTTTCTTCTTTCAACCTCTCAGAAACTGCTTTTATCTTACTGAATAAATAAATGCACTAGGTAGCTTTGAAAGTTTTCCAGGGAATTTGAATTATTATGTAAAATTTAAGTAGAATCCACACATCAAAGCGATTAACATAACCAAAATAGTATTTTTCTTTACTTCATTTGAATATTTTAGGTTACAGGACGATTATTTGACTTAATACAATTATTCCTGTCAAACTAAACGGATTCTAATCCAGATCCTTTTTTACGAACGCTGGTGTTATCAGAATAAGCTTCCTTCTCGTTTTCATCCTCTCCAAAACCTCACACTTTTGGTTCATGATAGCCTTAGCTTCCTTCTGTAGAACCATAGCTCCGCTGCCTCGATTCTTTTGTAGCTCTCAATAAGTTTCGTATGTCATGCGTTACTTTCCTTTGTCTCTCTTTCCCTCTATTCGAACTTTATGTGCCGTGTCCTTTCAGGACGTATGCGATTATGGCTCCCCACTTCCCCGTATCCCTTGTAGCTCTCATTAATAAGTTTTATCTCTTTGCTACTTCCCCCAGGCTCTGTTCTGTCATCCACTTGCTTAAGCCCGCCTAGTATGTCATGCGTTACTTTCCTTTGTCTCTCTTTCCCTCTATTCGAACTTTATGTGCCGTGTCCCTTCAGGGCGTAGGCGATCATGGCTCTCCATATGGCTCTCCATAAGTATTCAAAGTACTGAATAAATAAATGCACTAGGTAGCTTTGAGAGTTTTCCAGGGAATTTGAATTATTTTGTAAAACATAAGTGGAATCCACACATCAAAGCGATTAACATAACCAAAATGGAATTTCCTTTACTTGATTTGAATAGTTCGGGTTACAGGACGATCATTTGACTTAATACAATCATTCCTGTCAAACTAAACGGGTTTTACTCCAGTTCCTTTTTTACGAACGCTGGTGTTATCAAATTAAGTTTATCGATCTTTCTTTTTTGGAATTATATAATTTACATTTATATCCTTATTTTTCCTTGATAAAATGTTCTTTGAAGCTTTAAAATAAAAAGTTATTTCACATTTAGACTTTTTCTTAACATCGTTTTGATCTTTATGCTCGCTACTGTATTTGAGTCGAAAAAGTGTCGACCGTTGTAATGAAGGGGAAGAGAAAAGAGTAAGCAGAAGGACAGTAGATAGTGATTAAGACTACATTTTTATTTTTTTGAGATTAAAATTGTCTGGAAAGTATGGGGTCGGAGAGGGTTCTGCAAGCTAAAAGGTCGAGAAAAGAAATTATTAGCATAGAACCTACGGCTATATCTCACCAATTCAATTGATGAGACCTTGTTGCCAGTCTGGAACTGGGCTTAAATTAAGAAGGTTTACGTACCATAGCGAAGAGCTGATCAGAATAATTACCATAAAAGTATTTATAGAAATATAAAGAGACTGAAACCGAGCTATCAGATCAGGACCCATCATATTGCTGATTCTTTATCAAGGAGCTCAAGAGAAATGGCAGCGGAAATAGACCATATGTGGCAACAATAATCTAAGCATGGACGAATGGTAGTCTTTTAGATATGTAAGTATTTACTCTGTCCCCCAGTAGGGCGAGATGTGACACAAGGTCTATTTTTAGGTGGGGAACCGAGCGTGTACGCCCGGGACAGGGACAAAAATTCCCCTCAGCCCCCGCAACTGTCGGTTGCGCTGGCCTCGTTGCAAGTACTGATCTCTCCCTCTGGTGCAATGGGAGAGCGTGGTTCTCGGGCAGCTGTTCCCCAGGACTGGGCACCTCTCAGTATAATTTTCTCAGTTGCCCCTCTGTCCTTTTGACAGAGAAGCCCCTGAGCGCACTCTGTCCAAAGACAGAGACGCAACTGAGAGATGATAACGAAACGTGACCTTACTCAAAAAGAGTAAGGCATACATTAGTCTTATAGATATGTATGTTAGATTCTGGAGAGAAGAAAAAATGGCTCGCAAGACACAGCTCTCCTAGCAGTGAATATAGTCGTCCCAGTTCCTCTCATTATGGGAACAACGTCGAATATTATAGAATGAAGGAATAAAATATTCTACAGATTCGATCGTGATCACCTTTGCCGTTGGTATTTCTACAGAATAGTTCGAAACTCGGGTAAATTTGCATACAAAGGAAACAAGGACAAAACAAATGACAGAACAAAAACTGTTACTTGCAAAAATGTGTATCTTCCCAAAATTAGAGAATAAATATTGATATTTATATTCTGGAAAAGTTAAAAAGAAAAGAAAGAAATTTGGAATCGTTCCCAGAGGAATATGGCAGCATTTCAATGCAAACAATGACTCCTTCGTCGTCTGCAGAATTTTGTTCTTCAGTTATCTATATGAAAAGCCGCTGCAAATTTGATGAATCCCTGAGGCGTCAGTCTGTCACATTAAAACTCAAAGGATGACGATTTTTTCTTACTACAAATGAACTTAATTGATTTAAGAGTGTAATTCCGAGAATGCTAAATGTTTATGATAACGCAGACTCGTTTAAGCCTCCTAAAACACGACGGATTCTTCAGGAGATAGTTAGCCAATCACGACTCTCCATAACTTCCTGTCTTTTTTAACTCTAATTAAATTCTGTCTTTTTGCTACCTTTCCTAATTCCATTCGTTCTACGTATGGCGATAAACTACATCAGTGTCCTGGGTAAGACGATAAAGTACATCCGGCAGCAAGACCTCTGCTCGAGAGGTTTTGAGAAGTGTGAAACCACCTGTTAATTTCTGTTGTTGCCAGATCCACCCTGACCCGAGGTCGTAGCACCTGTTAGGGTCCCAGCTATGGAAAATAGTGAACCCCCAAAGTAAGGTCAAAATACGCGCAACACATTTTTGAAAAAATAATACCAGCAATAGATATTTGAAAGAAAATATTAATACATATTCTATTCATAGGAACCTATCCTAAAAAAATCTTGTTGGCATTAAATAACTCCTTGTATACTAATCCTTGTATGTTTGCTTGTTTGTTTAGCGGCACATCAACTCCTTATGGGTCATTTAAAAATTTAATTATCTTGGAATCATTAGTAATTTCTTTTACGAAACTGTATTGCTACTAATTTATTTTTTTAACAAAAATGTATTGTATTTCTATTATTTTCTTTTTTATAAAAATGTATTGGTGGTATTTTTACTATCAAATTTTTGTACTTTCAAAGTGTTTTGACTAAAGTTTGGGGTTTCACTATTTTATTAAAACTGGGACCCTAACAGGTCCTACTACTCCGGGTAAGGGTGGACCTGAGAACAACAGCAATTAAGAGGTGATTCCAGACTCCTCGAAACCTCCCGAGCAGATGTTTTGCTGCCGGATGTAGTTTATCGTCATACCCAGGAGGGTTCTAATGCATGTTCTGCCAACCATTTACACAAGCAAGTTCTGTAGGTTATTCGCTGTTGCGTTTGAGTGTCATTTTGTCCAAGCCCCCTTTCCAAAATTGTGACAGATTGCAGGAAAATGGGACAGAGGAAAATAATGCATAACCTACCTAGAGAGCATGGATGGCGGAACAAGGTTTAGGAGAAATAGCAACAAAAAAAAAAAATTAAATTTATTAAGATCTAAAAAGAAAAGGAAATTGTGGAGAGCCATGACCGCCTATATCCTGAAGTAAGACGCCACATCGAAGAGGAAGAATGAGCTTGTGTAAATGGATGGCAGAATAAGGTATAGGAGAGAAAAAATACAAAAAATTTGAGAACTAGAAGGGCATGAAATTGTGGAGAGCCATGATCGACTACGCCCTGAATGTATATGGCTTATAGAAGAAGAAGAATGAGCTTGTTTAAATGGATGGCTGAATAAGGTTTAGGATAAAAAACAAAAAAGATAAAATTTATTAAGAGTTCCAAGGAACAGGAAATTGTGGAGAGCATTGTTCGCCTACCTCTTGAAGGGACACGGCGCATAGAAAAAGAAAACTCAGCTTTTGTAAGTTGATGGCGCAATAAGGTTTAGGAGAAAAAACAAAAAGATAAAATGTATTAAGAGCTGCAACGAACAGGAAATTGTGGAGACCCATGATCGCCTACCTCTTGAAGGGACACGGCGCATAGAAAAAGAAAACTCAGGTTTTGTAAGTGGATGGCGCAATAAGGTTTAGGAGAAAAAACAAAAAGATAAAATTTATTAAGAGCTACGAAGGAAAGGGAATTGTGGAGACCAATGATCATTAACGTCCTGAAGGTACACGGTACAGAGAAGCAGAAATTAACATCCTAAAAGTGTGCTAATATTTGATCGGGGGTTCAGTCTAGGCGATCGATACGAACATGTTGTACGACCCGATTAATAGTGGATAAGAACATATTTGCAGCGATGAGAGAAAGTTTAATTTGGTCGATCCTTAAGGCAAGACAGCAGAAAGGTGAGAGACTGATTCCAAATTGTGACAAAGAGATTAGATTTGGCGACTGTAGAGTAATAGTGCCTGAGATGTTGTCTGGCGCTGCAGCTGGACAATGATATCAGAGGAAAAAGGTTGATTCTATGACAGATCGTAGAAGTTGAACTGTTTCTTCTTCTTCTAAGTACTGTGTCCTTCAGGACGTAGGCGATCATGGCCCTCCACATCTTAATGTCTTTTGTAGCTCGCAATAAATTTTGTCTTTTTGTTATTTCTCCCAAACCCTGTTCTACCATCCATTTGCTCATGCACATCAAGTATGTAAATCTCTGCTTTCCTTTGTCCCTCTTTCCCACAATCTGTCCTGTGAGCATCATATTTTCCAGACCTCCCTTCCTCAAGACGCACCTCAGTAATTTCAAATGGCTTTTTCTGATATGAAGTATGTTAAGTTCTGCTTTCCTCTGTCCCTCTTTCGCTCAATCTGTCCTGTGTGTATCAGATTTTCCAAGCCTCCCTTCCTCATGACGCCCCTCAGTAATTTCAACTGGCTTTTTCTGATGTTAAGTATGTTAAGTTCTGCTTTCCTCAGTCCTTCTTTCCCTCAATCTGTCCTGTGAGTATCAGATTTTCCAAGCCCTCCTTCATTACGTGCTCCAGAAATTTCAACTGCATCTTCCGGATGTTAAGTATGTTAAGTGCTGCTTTCCTCTCCCCCTCTTTCCCTCAATCTGTCCTGTGAGTATTAGATTTTCCAAGCCCTCTTTCCTCATTACTTGCTCTAGAAATTTCAACTGCTTCTTCCTGATGTTAATTATGTTGCGCGCTGCTTTCCTCTGTGCCTCTTTCTCCTCAATCTGTCATGTAAGTATCAGTTATTCCAAGCCATTCCCCAGAAATTTCAACTGCCTCTTCCTGCTGTTAAGTATGTGTCGCGCTGTCTTCCGCTTTCCATCAATCTGACCTGTGAGTATCAGGTTTTAAAAGCCCTTCCTCCTCAGATGATTTGATTATAGTAGTAAAGGCTTTGTGCCAGATGACCAGCCGCACACTTTGAAGAACCGAATATAGAGACCCTTGGTCTGCGCAGGTTTTGAATTCAGAGTTATCCTTCTCCTAGTCGAGTTGTCACCCAAAGCTATAGAACCCAGTCTGTCTTGCTATTTACCAATAGCTGGGGGCGAAAAACAGGATACATACCTTTCCCATGAGTATTAGCACGTAAGTGAATGTTTGGATTTGACTGGAATTCGAACTCGGCTCTCCGATTCCTCAATCCAAGCTGCTATCCATTACTCCACTCCGAAGAGTCATCACATATCTATATAACCACAGAACTCAGAATTCAGTATGGCGAAAATATTGATCATTTAAGTGAAAAAACTATATATATATTTTTGAAAAGTAGCCTGAAAACCAACCCAAGCCTTGTGAGTGAATGTGGGTAGACGGTACACTTGGGTCGTCGGTAGCTAGTCAACGTGAACGAGGGTTTGAGTGTGCTGGTGTTGTTCAGATTGTTGATCATTCTCTCCCAGAAACTGTAACTAAGGTCTGCTCAGCATAGTTGCAGTATAAACCAAAGGTTTGCTCTGTGGATGTTGAATAAACACAAATGTCTCTGAGGGAAAGCCTGCAATAAGGATTGTCTAGTAGACGGGTATCCTCGAATACGAGTGGCCAGCTATTATATATATACATACATACATACATATATATATATATATATATATATATATATATATATATATATATATATATATATATATGTATGTATGTATGTATGTATGTATGTATGTATATACACTTCATGTTCATACAATATCCAGGAGAGTGCGAAACAAGGTAATTTTTTTAATGAGGATAGGAATGAAAAAAAAAAGAATTAGTTTCAGTCATAAATAATGTCCAATTTGGTTAACCAATTGTTACGATGAATGTATTAAACTAATAAACATGCGTGGCAATTAAGAATACAGCCACATAGAGTAAGAAAATATAAGAACACATTTGGAACTCGGCTGGTCTGTTTTATCCCACCGACCATATTCCTCTGGCTTTGAACGAACCTAAAAACGGCCTCGAACGAATTAAGTCTGTACAACTTAGCGAGGACCATACTTCTTTGAAATTTGTGGACTGGCACTACAGAATCACAAAGAAAGAAGTGTTCCAAATAAAAGAAACCACGTGACTTAAGAACTTTCGACAACATCAACAAATGGACATTACATGTAATATGTAGAGAAAATAATGACATAATCAAGATGTTGATATTCCACACGACTTCAAACAAAAGGTTAGGAAGGAAAACCCATCAATACTGAAAGGAGTGATAACAGCCAGTGGACGCGAGGAACGCTTCTTTCCTGAAAAAACTGTTTTTAAGAGAAACATTTAATAAATTTCAAACGACAGTATCACCAGTTGGTCGGTCAATGACCGCTGAAAGTTTCCTTATAAGGAAGCGGGTTAATTACCATTACTGAGGGACAGGACCAGTCGAGATTGACATCAAGAAACGAAAATGGGGATGGATCGGCCACACACTCCGCAAGCCTGCTTCTAGTGTCACCGTGACTGGAATACACAAGGGAAACGAAACGTGGGTCGACCAAAACAGACTTGGCGTAGAAATGTTGACACAAAGGTGAAGGCAACCGGCCAGACACGGGCCGAGCTGAAAAGGATCGCCCTGAGGCGTGTCCGTTGGAGAGGTTTTGTTGCGGCCCAATGAATCAAGAGGCAAAGTAGCAGTAATTACCATTAACATTAATACAATTTCGATTGTTGCAAAAGATATGAGTTCAATCCTTACCGGGTGCTCCATTCGTTCCGCTCTGTACCATATCTAAGCTATGCTTAGTAACTCGCTATGCACAAGTGACATTTTTTTTTTCACTTTTAGGAAGGAAGTATACAATGCTTATTCTTAGGTAGCTCTTCTTATAATCGATCATGTCATGTATGCGTATATTTTTCTTAAACAAAGATGAGTTGTATTATTGACGCGTTGGGCCGAGGGACATTTTACCTTAGCAGAAATCCTGTAACACACACGAAACTAAGTTGCATAAACTTTCGTATGCCTGTGTAAATAATCAATTGCTTAGATTAATAAAAAATAAATATTACAAGAAAACAGTAAATAATTTATTTATTTATTTTTTTTTACTGGGAAGGCATTTGTCCCCAGAGAAAACGCAGAAAGTGGATGCGGTTAAAAGAACGCTTTCGGAATATTTATTCAAGAAGCAGCAGCAAGATTCTTGTCGCAGCGTGAGTTAGATTCAAATTCTTTCCTCGGCTCGATTCGGAAGTGATAATAATAAATAAAGAATAAACAAAGTAGTTTTCTTTCCTAGATGTGTTCTTTTCTGTCTGCATTCATTATTTTAATTTTTACAGTCTTTTTTTTCTGAATTCGTTTCTTCATCGAAAGAAGCGTCTTCTTTCGATAGTTTAAGAGGCCTTTTTTTTTTCTTGTATGTTTCTTTTCACTGACTGATACTAATTTTTTTAAGATTCACAACGGGTACCGAAAGATACGAACCGGAAATGGCGGATAGGGGAGGAGACTAAAAACAGAAGAGAGACCTGATGAAGGAAGAAGAAGAAATTATGAAAATAATAAATGATAATCAGTTAACGAAATAAGGAATGGTGATTTACTAAGCGTAGCTTAGAGGTGGTACAAGGTCGAAAGTACAGAGCACCCAGTGAGGATCGCAGTCATAATTAATCTAACAAAACTAAAAATAGCTATCTAGTGTCCTGATTACCCTTTTCTTTTCACGCTCATGATTAATTTTTTTGTTCCTAATTCTGTAAACCCTTATGTCTTAGTGGCTTTATTACCTTACTGAGGAGGCACGGTGGAGTAATGGATAGCAGCTCGGGTTGAGGAATCGAAGAGCCGAGATCGAATTCCAGTCGAATCCATTAAATGCACACGTGCTAATATCCTTGGGAAAGGTATGTATTCTCTTCTTCTCCCCCTCAAATAGCAGGGTGGCAACTAGTCTACCTACTGTGGGAAAAATCTGCCTCGTCAGTCATGTATCGAAAGCCTACGCGTGTATCACTCATGGCACATAACTGACTGATGGAGGAATACGGATAAAAAAAGAACCATAAAACCAGGTCGATTTTGTGGGTTGAGTTTGTTTAAAGGCATATCAACATCTATGGGCGGGCACCTCGACGTGGTGTAATGGTTAGCAAGTTTGTCTTGCTAGATCAATTACGACTGAGAAGTGAGTTCGATCCTCACTGGGTGCTCCATACTTTCGGCCTTGGGCACCTTGGCGTGGCGTAATGCTTAGCAAGCTTGTCATGCTAGAACAATTACGACTGAGTAGTGATTCCTCACTGGGTGCCCCATACTTTCGGCCTTGTGCCACATCTAAGCTACGCTTAGAAAATCAATTTCGGGCACCTCGAGGAGGTATAATGGTTAACAAGATTGTCTCGCTAGAACAATTACGACTAATTAGTGAGTTCGATACTCACTGTGGGCCCCATACTTCCGGCCTTGTGCCACATCTAAGCTACGCTTAGAAAAAAAGGGCACCTCAACGTGGTGTAATGGTTAGAAAGCTTGTCCTCTTAGATCAGTTACGGCTGAGTAGTGTGTTCGATCCTCACTGGGTACCCCATACTTTGGGCCTTGTGCTACATCTAAGCCGCGCTTAGAAAATCACTATAAAGGGCACCTCGACGTGGTGTAATGGTTAGAAATCTTGTCTTGCTAGATCAATTACGACTGAGTAGTGAGTTCAATCCTCACTGGGTGCCCCACACGCTCGGCTTTGTGCCACATCTAACATCTGACAAATACTACTCGTAATAAGAAGTAGCACTCCTAATAAGAATACTACTCGTAATAAGAAGTAGCACTCCTAATAAGAATACTACTCCTAATAAGAAGTAGCACTCCTAATAAGAATACTACTCGTAATAAGAAGTAGCACTCCTAATAAGAATACTACTCGTAATAAGAAGTAGCACTCCTAATAAGAATACTACTCGTAATAAGAAGTAGCACTCCTAATAAGAATACTACTCGTAATAAGAAGTAGCACTCCTAATAAGAATACTACTCCTAATAAGAAGTAGCACTCCTAATAAGAATACTACTCGTAATAAGAAGTAGCACTCCTAATAAGAATACTACTCGTAATAAGAAGTAGCACTCCTAATAAGAATACTACTCGTAATAAGAAGTAGCACTCCTAATAAGAATACTACTCGTAATAAGAAGTAGCACTCCTAATAAGAATACTACTCCTAATAAGAAGTAGCACTCCTAATAAGAATACTACTCGTAATAAGAAGTAGCACTCCTAATAAGAATACTACTCCTAATAAGAAGTAGCACTCCTAATAAGAATACTACTCGTAATAAGAAGTAGCACTCCTAATAAGAATACTACTCGTAATAAGAATACTACTCGTAATAAGAAGTAGTACTCCTAATAAGAATACTACTCCTAATAAGAAGTAGTACTCCTAATAAGAATACTACTCGTAATAAGAAGTAGCACTCCTAATAAGAATACTACTCGTAATAAGAAGTAGCACTCCTAATAAGAATACTACTCGTAATAAGAAGTAGCACTCCTAATAAGAATACTACTTTTAATAAGAAGTAGCACTCCTAATAAGAATACTACTCGTAATAAGAAGTAGCACTCCTAATAAGAATACTACTCGTAATAAGAAGTAGCACTCCTAATAAGAATACTACTCGTAATTAGAAGTAGCACTCCTAATAAGAATACTACTCCTAATAAGAAGTAGCACTCCTAATAAGAATACTACTCGTAATAAGAAGTAGCACTCCTAATAAGAATACTACTCGTAATAAGAATACTACTCGTAATAAGAAGTAGTACTCCTAATAAGAATACTACTCCTAATAAGAAGTAGTACTCCTAATAAGAATACTACTCGTAATAAGAAGTAGCACTCCTAATAAGAATACTACTCGTAATAAGAAGTAGCACTCCTAATAAGAATACTACTCGTAATAAGAAGTAGCACTCCTAATAAGAATACTACTCCTAATAAGAAGTAGCACTCCTAATAAGAATACTACTCCTAATAAGAAGTAGCACTCCTAATAAGAATACTACTCGTAATAAGAAGTAGCACTCCTAATAAGAATACTACTCGTAATAAGAAGTAGCACTCCTAATAAGAATACTACTCCTAATAAGAAGTAGCACTCCTAATAAGAATACTACTCGTAATAAGAAGTAGCACTCCTAATAAGAATACTACTCGTAATAAGAATACTACTCGTAATAAGAATACTACTCGTAATAAGAATACTACTCGTAATAAGAAGTAGTACTCCTAATAAGAATACTACTCCTAATAAGAAGTAGTACTCCTAATAAGAATACTACTCGTAATAAGAAGTAGCACTCCTAATAAGAATACTACTCGTAATAAGAAGTAGCACTCCTAATAAGAATACTACTCGTAATAAGAAGTAGCACTCCTAATAAGAATACTACTCCTAATAAGAAGTAGCACTCCTAATAAGAATACTACTCCTAATAAGAAGTAGCACTCCTAATAAGAATACTACTCGTAATAAGAAGTAGCACTCCTAATAAGAATACTACTCGTAATAAGAAGTAGCACTCCTAATAAGAATACTACTCCTAATAAGAAGTAGCACTCCTAATAAGAATACTACTCGTAATAAGAAGTAGCACTCCTAATAAGAATACTACTCGTAATAAGAATACTACTCGTAATAAGAATACTACTCGTAATAAGAATACTACTCGTAATAAGAAGTAGTACTCCTAATAAGAATACTACTCCTAATAAGAAGTAATACTCCTAATAAGAATACTACTCGTAAAAATAAGTAGCACTCCTAATAAGAATACTACTCGTAATAAGAAGTAGCACTCCTAATAAGAATACTACTCCTAATAAGAAGTAGCACTCCTAATAAGAATACTACTCGTAATAAGAAGTAGCACTCCTAATAAGAATACTACTCCTAATAAGAAGTAGCACTCCTAATAAGAATACTACTCGTAATAAGAAGTAGCACTCCTAATAAGAATACTACTCCTAATAAGAAGTAGCACTCCTAATAAGAATACTACTCGTAATAAGAAGTAGCACTCCTAATAAGAATACTACTCCTAATAAGAAGTAGCACTCCTAATAAGAATACTACTCGTAATAAGAAGTAGCACTCCTAATAAGAATACTACTCCTAATAAGAAGTAGCACTCCTAATAAGAATACTACTCGTAATAAGAAGTAGCACTCCTAATAAGAATACTACTCGTAATAAGAATACTACTCGTAATAAGAATACTACTCGTAATAAGAAGTAGCACTCCTAATAAGAATACTACTCGTAATAAGAAGTAGCACTCCTAATAAGAATACTACTCGTAATAAGAAGTAGCACTCCTAATAAGAATACTACTCCTAATAAGAAGTAGCACTCCTAATAAGAATACTACTCGTAATAAGAAGTAGCACTCCTAATAAGAATACTACTCGTAATAAGAAGTAGCCCTCCTAATAAGAATACTACTCCTAATAAGAAGTAGCACTCCTAATAAGAATACTACTCGTAATAAGAAGTAGCACTCCTAATAAGAATACTACTCGTAATAAGAATACTACTCGTAAAAAGAAGTAGTACTCCTAATAAGAATACTACTCCTAATAAGAAGTAGTACTCCTAATAAGAATACTACTCGTAATAAGAAGTAGCACTCCTAATAAGAATACTACTCGTAATAAGAAGTAGCACTCCTAATAAGAATACTACTCGTAATAAGAAGTAGCACTCCTAATAAGAATACTACTCCTAATAAGAAGTAGCACTCTTAATAAGAATACTACTCGTAATAAGAAGTAGCACTCCTAATAAGAATACTACTCGTAATAAGAAGTAGCACTCCTAATAAGAATACTACTCCTAATAAGAAGTAGCACTCCTAATAAGAATACTACTCGTAATAAGAAGTAGCACTCCTAATAAGAATACTTCTCGTAATAAGAATACTACTCGTAATAAGAATACTACTCGTAATAAGAATACTACTCGTAATAAGAATACTACTCGTAATAAGAAGTAGTACTCCTAATAAGAATACTACTCATAATAAGAAGTAGTACTCCTAATAAGAATACTACTCGTAAAAATAAGTAGCACTCCTAATAAGAATACTACTCGTAATAAGAAGTAGCACTCCTAATAAGAATACTACTCCTAATAAGAAGTAGCACTCCTAATAAGAATACTACTCGTAATAAGAAGTAGCACTGCTAATAAGAATACTACGCCTAATATAAGTAGTACTCCTAATAAGAATACTACTCGTAATAAGAAGTAGCACTCCTAATAAGAATACTACTCCTAATAAGAAGTAGCACTCCTAATAAGAATACTACTCCTAATAAGAAGTAGCACTCCTAATAAGAATACTACTCCTAATAAGAAGTAGCACTCCTAATAAGAATACTACTCGTAATAAGAAGTAGTACTCCTAATAAGAATACTACTCCTAATAAGAAGTAGTACTCCTAATAAGAATACTACTCGTAATAAGAAGTAGCACTCCTAATAAGAATACTACTCCTAATAAGAAGTAGCACTCCTAATAAGAATACTACTCCTAATAAGAAGTAGCACTCCTAATAAGAATACTACTCGTAATAAGAAGTAGCACTCCTAATAAGAATACTACTCGTAATAAGAAGTAGCACTCCTAATAAGAATACTACTCGTAATAAGAAGTAGTACTCCTAATAAGAATACTACTCCTAATAAGAAGTAGCACTCCTAATAAGAATACTACTCCTAATAAGAAGTAGCACTCCTAATAAGAATACTACTCCTAATAAGAAGTAGCACTTCTAATAAGAATACTACTCGTAATAAGAAGTAGCACTCCTAATAAGAATACTACTCCTAATAAGAAGTAGCACTCCTAATAAGAATACTACTCGTAATAAGAAGTAGCACTCCTAATAAGAATACTACTCGTAATAAGAAGTAGCACTTCTAATAAGAATACTACTCGTAATAAGAAGTAGCACTCCTAATAAGAATACTACTCGTAATAAGAAGTAGCACTCCTAATAAGAATACTACTCCTAATAAGAAGTAGCACTCCTAATAAGAATACTACTCCTAATAAGAAGTAGCACTCCTAAAAAGAATACTACTCGTAATAAGAAGTAGCACTCCTAATAAGAATACTACTCGTAATAAGAAGTAGTACTCCTAATAAGAATACTACTCCTAATAAGAAGTAGCACTCCTAATAAGAATACTACTCCTAATAAGAAGTAGCACTCCTAAAAAGAATACTACTCGTAATAAGAAGTAGCACTCCTAATAAGAATACTACTCGTAATAAGAAGTAGTACTCCTAATAAGAATACTACTCCTAATAAGAAGTAGTACTCCTAATAAGAATACTACTCGTAATAAGAAGTAGCACTCCTAATAAGAATACTACTCCTAATAAGAAATAGCACTCCTAATAAGAATACTACTCGTAATAAGAATACTACTCGTAATAAGAATACTACTCGTAATAAGAAGTAGTACTCCTAATAAGAATACTACTCCTAATAAGAAGTAGTACTCTTAATAAGAATACTACTCGTAATAAGAAGTAGAACTCCTAATAAGAATACTACTCGTAATAAGAAGTAGCACTACTAATAAGAATACTACTCGTAATAAGAAGTAGCACTCCTAATAAGAATACTACTCCTAATAAGAAGTAGCACTCCTAATAAGAATACTACTCGTAATAAGAAGTAGCACTCCTAATAAGAATACTACTCGTAATAAGAATACTACTCGTAATAAGAATACTACTCGTAATAAGAAGTAGTACTCCTAATAAGAATACTACTCCTAATAAGAAGTAGTACTCCTAATAAGAATGCTACTCCTAATAAGAAGTAGCACTCCTAATAAGAATGCTACTCCTAATAAGAAGTAGCACTCCTAATAAGAATCTACTCCTAAGAAGAAGTAGTACTACTAATAAGAATACTACTCGTAATAAGAATACTACTCGTAATAAGAATACTATTCCTAATAAGAAGTAGTACTCCTAATAATAAAATGGTTAGAAATATGTTGGTTTGTCCAATGATTGTGGTAAAGGTTTGAAGTTAATTAAACAAAAATCAATGCACAACTCGATAAAATTAAATATAAATTAACGTTGTTTTAAAAACAATGTTTAAAGAAACAAGAAATCATATTGGATTAAAAATGTATTTTTTTTCATTCGGTCATGTTAGCTGGGTTATTCATGAAGTCTATCACGCTAATCATCACTGTCCTGCCTTAAGGTCGGACGATCATTTAGGAAACAGCCGGACAATGTGGGTGTTTGCTGGGCGAACAATTCATCTTGCGCCATGGCTAGATATCCAGGACAGTAGATCACTCGCGAGTTATTGTTTTGCTCGCCAGCAGTGTCCTGCAAAGTGCCTTCTGTGTTGGGCTAAGATTGTAGAACTATCAGAGATGAGTCCATAGAGTTGTGAATAAGTTGGGTGCTGTTTTTAGTTATCAGCATCAAACTTAGACTCTAGGACTTTAGCTAATGTCTAAGCAGTGGCACCGTAGATTAACACGGCCTCTGCGGTGGCCCAAAAGAATCTCTACTTGAGGTTGTTTGGTAGATCAGATTTACAGATTACATCCATTTTATTCAAGGCAACTCAGGCTTTAGCTTTGCGATTACAAATAAAGTCTATGAATTACTTTGAGATATATATATATATATATACATATATATATATATTATTGTCATCCACAGACAGGGTTTTTCGCTGTATCACAGCTTTTCAGTGTGGCTAACGTCCGGTTGCCTCTAGCTAGGATCGAAACCCAACTGAATTGGCGTCGGTCGGAAATTCTACCACTAAGCCGTTGGAACACGGCAGGGACGAATGTGAATTTTAGCGTATTTTATTTTTAGATTTAAATAAACACACAGCGACTGACAGAACTCAATTCTGCCGAAGAGTCATGCTATATTAGCTTTAATAGTCACTGTTTACAAATCAACGCTTCCTTGCCACAGAGCTCACCCGAAATTAATTTTCAGGAGCCAATATATATATATATATATGTATATATAAATAAAAAGGAAAGAACAGTAAGATATAAAATCCGGTGTTCTTATAGATATTTTTATTTTTACACAATAGTGCTCTATGTAAATTTAAATTTACAGAGCATTAATATTATAAATTAATAGATTTAAAATATGGTTTTACCGCTACACAGTGATAACCATGTTTCAAAAATGGAAGCTAAATCCCCTGAATTTAATTTTGTTATTAAACCAAAGACATTAGTTCCATTTCCTCATTCGCTTGATGAAGAAATGGAACTAATGTCTTTGGTTTAATAACAAAATTAAATTCAGGGGATTTAGCTTCCATTTCTGAAACATGGTTATCACTGTGTAGCGGTAAAACCATATTTTAAATCTATTAATTTATAATATATATATATATATATATATATATATATATATATATATATATATATATATATATATATATATATGAATAAATATAGTTTTAACGTATGCTATATTTATGGGATAAATTGCTAAATATCAGAGATAGAATCTATGAAAAAATAATTAACTTCCGAGACCAAAACAAACTATTAAATAAACGATCAGAACTCATCTCAAATGCAGAGACGAAAACAAATTTTACTACGTAACGTAAAAACCGAAAGCTGAAAAGAATAAATAAAAATAAATAAGCAAAAACAAGTAAAATAAATTAAACCAAAAAAATAAATAAAATAAATTTTAAATTAACAAATAACCGTTAGAATAGACTACCCACAATACACCACTGACCCGTATATATAAATAGTCTAAAAACACAACGCATGTGGCATGATGGTTGCGTTTAACATGAAACAGTCTGTCGCCTCTGAGTTCTGACTTCAATTTTCAGTGATATATATATATATATATATATATATATATATATATATATATATATATATATATATAGGGGTTGGTCAAAATAATTGAAACACTTGTTAAATTCAAAGGAAATTTATTTAATATGGAGTTGGCCCTCCTTTAGCCTCACATACAGCTTTCAAACGTCTAGGAATGGAATCAAACAGCTTCCTGACTTCATCTAGATGAATTCTCAGCCATTCTTCCATTAACACCTGCTCCAGCTCTTTGAGACACGACGGTGGAGGTTAGCGGCTCCTAACTTGTCGCTCCAAAATGTACCACAACTACTCAATAATATTGATGACTGGAGATTCGGGAGGCCACTCCATGTGTTCTAGCTCACTTTCATGCTCTTCATACCAATTCTTAACCACTCAAGCGATATGTATTGGAGCATTATCGTCTTGGAAGATGCAATCACCATCACGGAATAAAGTCTGGGTCAGAGGATGAACATGATCTCCCAAAATATTCAGGTAATCTTAGCTGTTGATTCTACCATGCAGGGCAACTATTGGACCGAGGCAGTTCCATGATATGGCAGCCCAAACTATCACTGATCCACCTCCATGCTTCACTGATGGAAGAAGGCAGTCAGGGTTGTAAGCTTCTTTGGGCTGCCTCCACACATAAACTCGCTCTGAAGTTGGGTAAAAGAGAAAAACTGGACTTGTCTGAGAATATGACTTGCTTCCATTGGTCTGCAGACCAGTCATTTTGATATCTGCATCACTTCAACCTCTTCTGAATGTTGCGAGTGGAGAGAAGTTAACTTACGGCGGCTATTCCATGATATCCATCCTTATGGAGCTTACGACGAACAGTTTTAGTGGAAACTAGATCATTCAGATGATTATTCAGCAATCACATTTGCTGCAGTAGCCCGATGATTTTTTGCCACATTGCGTTTCAATGCACGTCGGTCCCTGTCAGTAAGTTTGCACGTCCGGCCCGAATTGCTACGGTTGCTAGAGGTTTTGCCCTGTTTTTCGAATTGTGTCATAGTTCTTGATATGGTAGCTCTTGAAAAACCAAACAGTTCAGCAACCTTAGTGATCGAGGCTCCTGCCATGCGAGCTCCAATAATTTGCCCTTTTTTTGAACTCGGAAATGTCACGCATTTAGCTTAAATTTTACTAAATTCTAAAAATGAATAAGCCAAAGAAAGTAAATTAGATAAATAAACGCATTTACAATAGTTATAACCTGCAATTACGAAGTTTTAGTTAAAGTTCTTAATATAATAGGTCTTTTAAATATAGGAGTGGAATTTGCATCTGTTCCAGTTATTTTGTCCAACTCCTCTATATATGCAGAGTCGACCCCAAAATGTATATACACTTCAGGAAATGAAAACTTATCTTTCGTAGTTTTAACAAACTGCGCTATCACTGTTTACGACATTTTCTCGACAGATGGATTTAATTGGCGGTCTATGGAAAAGAAATTAAAAATACGTGAGCAGGTGGACATTTTGCCCAACGTTGTCCAAGCAGTATCATGAATATCTGGAAGTTAAAAGCCACCATTTTGACCATCTCTTGTGATAGTTGTGTCCGCATCTAACTTGTACTAAATTCGTGATGTCTGAACAAATTTATTATTAAATTATCTGAAATTTTTTTTCTTGAAGTGTACGTACATTTTTTTTGTTAGACTCTGTATATATAACATTTGCACAAAATCGAGAGCTTTAAATTGTATCATGAGAAATGTTTCTGTACTGTTAGCACTCCATCTTTGTTAGTTTATACAAACATGCAAGTTAAGGAGCTTCTCCCCGAGTAAAGATCCCCCTTTTGACGCATACGAAGGATGCATAAGCGTAAGAAACTAAGAGTAGCGCAGGGATAAGTGTCCACTCCTTATGATAATTGAAGGTTCGTGCAAGGAAGTCTTCCTTGGGTAATCAAATCCCGTCACTACAGCGACAGACGTCTATGACACAAACGTAGACAGTAGATAATAAAAACAAAATATATGCATGTATATGTGTGCGAGTGTGTGTAGAAACACGTGTTAAAAGTTGTGTGTTTGTAAACGTAATGTATGTTAAATTAGTCACACGTGTACCCAACGGACATTGGTTTTGTTAAAAAAAAAAGAAAGAATTGTTACACTTAGTTTTGACGAAACGTAACACAAGAACTTTTTTTTCTTTCTTTTTAGTGAAAAAAGTCCGCACCAAAAACAGAATTGTTTGTCTTGTTAAAGACGAAGAAAATTGACTGGAGTGTAAAGATCTTTCTTCTTTCTTTTTAATCCGACTAAGGTTTCGCTATGAGACGCGACTCCACTTACTACTGCTACTTCTCCAAAAGCTTAGCGACTTACAGTTGATTTTATCATTTCATACTTAATAAATAGAACGTTTGAAACCACACTTATCTATTTTCTTTTCTTTTTCCTTTTTATTCCCTCTTTCTTTCTTTCTTTCTTTCTTTCTTCATTCATTTTTGTTACATTAATAGAGTTGGGTGTGTAAAATACAGATTCTCACGCTCTGACAGGGACATATTTGAAGTATATATATATATATATATATATATATATATATATATATATATATATATATATATATATATATATATGTATATATATATATATATATATATATATATATATATATATATATATATATATATATATATATGACGTCATATATCATGAAACGGACTAAGCCCGACAATTATTTTAATATATTTATTGTTTATATGTTTGTTTGTTTTTTGGTCTTTTTCATAATAAACAGTACTAACAACATTTACCGGCCTGAATGTCCGAGAAATTACATAAAAAATATGTGTCCTCCGAGACGAATTGTATATGTATCCTACACAGAACCGTCATATGGCCCAACGTGCTACACTATTTAGCTACAGAGAAAGCGTCTTTTTAGCAAGGTCGAATTACTGCTTTTAAACTACCAATTTCCCATGGTTTTTCTCGAACGCTCATATCTCGTTCATATATACCATATTCTCGGATATTCAGGCCGGTAAATGTTGTTAAGATTGTTTATTATGAACAGAACATTTACTTAAATATGTGTATCTTTAAAAATGACATATAAGCAATATATATATATATATGTATATATATATATATATATATATATATATATATATATATATATATATATATATATATATATATATATATATATATGCAGGGTTATTCAAAAACAAAGAGTAAATTAATAAAGACAAATACTAAAAGACAGAAAGACATTCAAGACATTACTGGATCGGTGAATATTAAAGTTATTAAAATAAATGCATTTTTTATTTAAATCATTTTTTAATCTTGTTTAAATGTTTCTTTTTGTTGTTGTTTTCAAATTTTGTATGAATTGAACTTGTTATATTTTGTGTCAGGCCTTAAAATGGCCACACCACAAGAAAAGACGTTTTGTGTAATACGATTTTTATCTGTGGGGCTATATAAAAGAAAGCGTGTTTGTAACACCTATACCTGCTGCTTTTGAAGATTTCAGATTTCAGATTGTTTAAGCAGTAAAGTCAGTATCCACAGATCAATTGATTTGAGTGTGACAAGAAGTGGAACACCTTTTCGTAAGTGCATACAAGTTGAACAACATTAAAATAATAAACTTTGAACTTTTTCCTATCCAGTAATTTGTTGAATGTGTTTTTGTCACTTTGTATTTGCTTTTATTATATTTTCCAAATCCACTATTCCTTTTTCAATAAAGATATATATATATATATATAAGGATATATATATATATATATATATATATATATATATATATATATATATATATATATATATATATACATATACATATATATATATATATATATATATATATATATATATATATATATATAAAAAAGAAAATTGAAGTCAACACTTAGAGTTGACAGTGTGTTTCATGCTAGATGCAATCGTCAGGTGGCCTGACGATTGCATCTAGCATGAAACAGATGGCCTGACGATTGCATCTAGCATGTTGACTAGTCTGTTGACTTCTATGTTCACTTTTATATTTACACACGCTCTATCTCTGATATTGAGCACTTTATCCCATAAATATAGCACATTTTAAGACTATATATATATATATATATATATATATATATATATATATATATATATTTCATTAAAAATGACAGACAAAGTACTATGGTCAAGCTTTTTATTAAATTGTTCTTCTGTTCAAACAAGTGCTTTTTTCTCGGACACAGAGTGTGTAGAAACTGTCCAAATGTTCTGTTGTTCCGAGCGCATTTGGCTATACTTTTAACCATTATCAAGGATGATTTTATTTTTTTCATCTTAATTAAGTGTGTGCGTTATGAATATGTTTTTAGTGTGTTATAGTTATATTTTATTTCCTGAACACGGTTAGCAAAGTGTGGCCTTGTTCGTAGTTAATATTGGCTTATCTTTTTTTATTATTAGAGCTCCAATTATTTTAAATATTTTTTTACAGCTGGATGAGGATATTATATTTCTGTTTTCTACTAGTATATTTCGAATGGAATCCGGTGGGTTTGTGGCTGTGTTAAATGGATTCTAATAGAGCTGTGTTAAGATAGGTGTAAGGTAAGGCGTCGGGTTAGGCATGTAGTTGCGTGACCGATGTAATTAAAAAGAAAAAGAAAAAAGGATCCTACTATGAAAACGGAACGCAAATTCTCTCAGATACTGATCAAGAACAAGGATCACTTCGCACCTAAGACGTATAGGCAGTTATCGCAGCGTTACACCAAGCTACCTCACATATACGGTCTCCCTAAGATTCACAAAGACGGTATTCCACTCAGGCCCTTTGTTAGTTGCCAATGCTCTGTGTGCCACCCTCTGAGTCGTTTCCTTGTGGATATAATTGACCCATTGATGGGAAAATCTCCTTCATATGTCCGAAACCCAGCCCACTTCCTGGAAATAACCAAAGATGCTCCGATCCTATCAATCCAAATGGTGAGCTTGGACGTGGTGAGTTTGTTCACCAAGGTACCCACGGAGGTGGTACTCTCAGTAGTCAGAGACAGATTGGCCTCTGACTAATCCCTAGAAGAACGGACCAGTATTACGATAGATAATCTGATGGAGATGTTGACTTTCTGTACACAAACAACACACTTCGGAATGGGATCACACATATATCGACAGGATGAGGGCTTAGCAATGGGCTCGCCATTATCAACACCAATGTCGAATATATACATGGAATACTTTAAGAAATGGTATTATAATCTATATCTTAAAAGCCAACTATATGGTTATGGTACGTAGATGACACCTTTATACTCTGGCCACACCAGGAAGATGTTCAGGTTCTACTGGACCATGTGAACTCAATAAGACCTTCGATACAGTTCACAATGGAGAAAGAGAGTAACAACACACTCCCATTCCTGGATGTTCTAATATCTCGAACAGAGCATGGGTTCAAGATATCCGTATACCGTAAGCCGACATTCACCGGACAGTACCTCAATTTCAACTCCCACCATCCATACAGCGTAAAGAAAGGGATCGTCCGCTGCTTACAACACCGTGGCGACCCAGAGACATTAGATAATGAACTGGTCAGTATAAATAATACCCTACAACGTAACAACTACTCTGGGTACATGGCAGCATCCCCCCAAAACTGGGATAGGCGGACAAAAGAGGAGGAGAAGGACAATAACACTCAGAAAAAAGTCTGCCTGCCTTATGTGAAGGGGTTATCAGAGAAAATACAAAGGATATGCGGTCCATATAACATCAGGACAACCTTCAAAAGCTTGACGACACTTCGTAGATATCTCTCCCGAGTAAGACCCGCCTATAGAGGAGAACATGACTAAAGACTGTGTGTACGCCATCCTGTGCAGCTGCGGAAAGAAATATAAAGGAGAGACAGGCCGCCTCCTTAAGATAAGTCTTCAAGAACACCAGAAAGCTGTAACACGAGGGGAAGTGGAAAAGACCAGGCGTGGCTGACCACATATGGAGAGAGAAGGGAGATCACCGACCTCTGTGGGATCAGGTTGAGATCATAGACAAGGGACACCCTTGGAAAATTCGTAAACTTTAGGAATCAGCACATATGGTAGGCCACAAAAATCTCCTGAGCCGACCAAGCATAGAAATTAATACAATATGGGAACCAGTAATAAGGAGTGACAGAGAAAAGCGATAATAACAACATAGTTGTAATATGAGCTCTGGTAAGAATGGTTGCTGAAGGCATTAGGTTTATAATACCCAGAAATTCATACACACGACACATGGCACAGTGGATAAAGTTATTTATATGTTTTTATAAAAACATATATATAAATAAATACTTTCTCAAAAAAACACCCAATTTTTTTCAGTTATTTTATCCATATATTATATACATATCAAGAAAGTATACGTGGCTTCTCATTATGCTATATATATATATATATATATATATATATATATATATATATATATATATATATATATATATATATATATATATATACCGGAAGTAAGAGCAAAATTATCCACTTGTACCAGTATAATTGTCTACCACAAACTTTTAATATCTGAAAAGACACTAAACTAACTGAGTTTCTTTCCTACAGGTTTTCAGATAATGCTTTGGCCATCTACCACCATTTGCGGTAAGAAGCACTGAAAAGCCTTTTGAATTATTCTGCTAGAAATAGAACGGTTTAAAATACTTTTGAGTTAGGCCCACTATGCCTTTCCAACTGAGCAATGGTGGGAGGAAAATGGTCATTAATGCCTTCAATAATGGTACCAACATTCATAATCTAGCTTCAAGGGCCATCAAGAAGACTGTGAATAAGTTTAAAGAAGAGGGAACAGTTGAGATAAAACTTCAACAGCAGGAAGAGGGATGATGATTTCAAATTAGAGCTAAAGAGATCGATTAGAAAAGATTGAATTGAAATCATAAGACTTTTGGCACGCCATAGAGGAATTTCAGCTATGACAGTCCAAAGTGCAGTGAAAAATGACTTGAAAATATTATCATACATAAAACGTGTCGGGTAAACTGTTACTGCAGGACAGAAACTTAGAAGGTTAGAGAGGGCAAAGATTATGTTAAATACATTTGAAAATGATTCTGAAATATATATATATATATATATATATATATATATATATATTACGCATCTGCATATCCAAACTTAAAGCACCTTATATTCCCAAGCAGTCACCCATCTAAGTACTATCCAGGCTCGACGTTGCTTAACGTTGATGATCGTTCGGGAACCGGTCCTGAAGAAGAGAAACAAAGAAGAAAGATTTAGAAAAATAATAGTTAGGTTTGACTATCGTTCGGTTCACACTCTTCCCTGTTTTATTAATAAGACCAGAGTTTCAACCCTGTTTTCCTTTTATGATTGGGTTTCCAATTCCTTATAACGTTTTCTCATTCTCTTTCACTCCCAGTAGAATCTTGCGTCTTAGTGGCATTATCGCTTTGCTTGGGGTGAATTGATTTAAAAAATCCAGGATTATTGTTTAAGAACAACAGTAATATTTTTAATCATTTCACTCCACGCAAGGATATATTTCCACTAAGACGCAAAAGGTTACTGGGACTGATGGCAAATGAGAAGATTTACGAGTTAAGGGATAAACATCAACGGCTGTTCAAAGGACTAAGGTGTGTGTGAGCCGGGTGATATTTCTGAAAATACATCTTTAAAATGAATAGAATTATTACATATGTCAAAAGTAATAATATTAATGATAAGAAAACGTTAAAAAAGAGACCCTAAACATGCCAAATATTAATAACTCTCTTAAAAATAAACAGTATTAACACCATTTACCGGCCTGAATGTCCGAGACATTTTCATAGAAAATATGCGTCCCCTGACAGGAATCCAACCTGTATCCTATACAGAACCGGCATATAGCCTGACGTGCTTTAACCGAATACGCCACAGAGGAGCGTTCGGTTAGCAAGGTCGATTTTACTGTTTTTAAACTACAATTTTCAATGATTTTCTCACGTATATTCATATCTGCTCGATGCATATCCAAATGTAACCACATTATGAAATGGACAATATTAAATGTTGTTAATACTGTTTATTATAAACAAAGCATTTACTTAAATATTTGTATCTATAAAAAGAATGTATAAACATAAAAAATGTCATAAAATAATTGTCGGACTTTGTCCATTTCATAATATAGAGTGCTGTTTGATAAAAGTGACACACCTGATTTTTTTTACTTAAAAAAGATTTCGCCTATTGTTTTTGGGGTCAAACTAATTTTTAATCTTGCTAATATAAAGACTCCTTCCCGACCACCTAGTAAAAAAGTTTACTCACCCTAAGGTATTCTATTGATAATTATAATTTTGGATATAAATGAGATTTAGGGAAAAACTCTGTGAAAAGAAAGTGACTCACTTATTTCCTGCAACTAGTAATCAATAGAAGCATAACCGAACAGCTTTAAATAAAGAATAATAGAGGTATAATTTATTTATAATAGGTAATATAGTTCGAAATATTTAATAATCTATGGGTCCTCCTTTATTTTGAATAACCTTTTCAACCATTTTTGTCATTGACTTGATTAGGTTCTAGCAAATCTCATCTCCAAGCATTGAATTCCATTCGGATATGAAATTCACAAACAAATCCTCTTTGTTGCTCAACTGCTTTCTCAAGAGCCTGTACTGTATAATGTTCTATAAGTTTTCTATGGGGTTGAGGTCAGGAGATTGGGGCGGCCATGTCATAACACTCACCTGCTTCTCATCAAAGTATTCCTTCATTAATTTTGATTTGTGACAGAGAGCATTATCCTGCATAAAAATGAGCTGGGTGGGGTCGATTTGCACTCTTTCAGCACAAAGGAGCAGACAAGACCCTAAAATTCTCTTGTACTGCTCACTCCTGAGGGTCTTTTCAATAGGTTTTAAGAAACCAGTTCCATGAAAAGAAAAGCATCCCCAGAACATTATACTGAACGGATGCTTGACAGTACTTACTGCTAAATTCAAAGAGCTTTCAAAGCTTCTTCTTCGGATTTTAGAGCGCTTATCCATTGAACTTTCGTTTCATCGGAGAAGTAAACATTTGGTAAAAAAAAAATCAGGTGAGTCACTTTTATCGAACAGCACTGTACATATATATATATATATATATATATATATATATATATATATATATATATATATATATATATGTATACATATATATATATATATATATATATATATATATATATATATATATCCAAGTTTAGGATTGGTATATACGGAGTGAATTCCAATAACCAACAATTACTATTCTTTAAAGAGTGCTCAATACAGAGTAGAGCATATATATATATGTGTGTATGTTTAGATGTGTATATATATATGTATATATGTATGTATATGGGTGTACATATATGTGTGTGTGTGTGGGTATTTATATGTATGCGCTCGACTGTTGGTGTACTGTATATCTGGATGTGTTGATATGGGTATTTATATATGATTAGATATTTATGTATATATGGATGTATGTTTGTGTGTCGTTGTATGTGTATTTGTATGTATGCTTTAGTGTCTTGGAGTGTACCATAGATACAAACTAAAATCTACTTTTGTTGATAAGGAACCTTTAATTGCTTATAGACCGTTATTCTTTTCTTAAATTATGATAAACTTTTAATATATTCTATCATAATATTGTTGGAATATTATTAGAATATAAGTTGGTCTATGTATACTTATTCCTTTCCCTTTTGTGTGTATATGTCTACATGTTTATGTATATATGTATATGTGTTTGCATATGTATGTGTGTATGTGTATATATGTATATATATGTATGTATGTACGTATATATATGTGTATGTATGTGTATATGTATGTATGTATGTATGTATGTATGTGTGTATGTATATATGTATGTGTATGTATATGTATATGTATGTGTGTAGATATATGTGTATATATATGTATGTATGTGTGCATATATATGTATGTGTGGTTGTGTATGTATGTGTGTATATATATGTACAAGCTGATGTGTATATGCATTTTTATATTTATATAGTTTTAATTTACGTTTGTTTGATTTTTCATGTATATACATGTATTTGTAAATGTCTGTGTATATATTTAGTTTATATGCATATATGTATGCGTGCGTATGTATGTACATCTAGATATGTATGTGTATGTGTATGTATGTATGTATTTGTATATAGTTGCATCTTTATGTATATATTTCTTTACTTGCTTTATTTAGTTTTCTGCGTTGACGTATGGGTCGAGATATTTATATGTGCTTATCTATATGTATGTTTATGTGCGTATGTCTGTATATGCGTACCTATTATGCGTATATATGTATATGCGGATGCATGTGTTGATTTGTATGCGTATGTGTGAGTGTACAATTATATATGGAGGTGGTTATTTACTTTTGTCTGTAATGTGTCGAAAACTATATGATTTAAAAATGTATATATATATATTTATATATATTTATTTGTTTAAATTTTATCTATATATATTTGACCGGATTAGTTATATTTCAAGTTAAAATTCGTTTAATAACATATTAAGCCACGAATATATTCACTTTTAGCTATGACATCTGACCGTCTAGATCATAATGAATGTAGATGTATGTGCCTGTGTGTATTGATGTCTATGTGTAAGGAAAGTGCATTTGCGTACGTGTGGTTGTATGTGGTGTAGATATTTTGTATGTGCGTGTATATATCTAAATACGTCTGAGCGCTTATGTATTATAACCTGCGTATGTTCGAATGATTTCCCGTGAGAGGCGACTAACATGTTGAAATGAAACTAAAGTGTATACATTTCTGTCTGGGGTTCTGAAGATCCCTTTCAACATAATTTTCAATGAAAATACAAATTAAATAGCATATATATCTTTTATTTTATTTTTATATTTCTATATTTTTCTCCTCGGTAATTCTACAATTTAAAACTTAATAGAGATTTGATTTAGATTTCTAAATAGGTAATATTTAATTTTTTACTTTTAATTTTAATTTCAAATTTTATAAATCTTTTAATATCTATGATAACCTTGCTTAGTAGTCAAATTTTTCGAATTACCCTATACTTGTATTTTTATTGGTCATTCTAGCTTATGTAACAGCGTTTACGCCTAGCTAAGGATCGTTAATTAATTTGAAACTTTTAAAACCATTTATTCTATATTCTACACCATCACTTGATAAGACACCAGAAGTGTTGAAACAAAATGGCTATTTTTGTCGTGATTTTATAACATATTTATGTTGTAATATTCAAATAAATAATTATATATATATATATATATATATATATATATATATATATATATATATATATATATATATGCAGTTTGCAACAGCAAAATTTTGCAAATCGTGTTACACCACAATTGTCCAATTGTTAGATTAAGCTGTGATCCATCCTATCTTAGAAGTGGACAATTTTGCTGTGACATCCAGTTACTGTACTACTCTTTGGTTTTAATAATTTGTAAGTTTCATACTTTCTTTGGTTTAATTAACTTCCATTTACCTAAAACAGGTATTCTTTTAAAGTTTAAGTAGAAATGCAGCACTTATTTAATTTCCTTATTATTATTCTTGAAGAAAGGAATCAGGAAAAGGAAAGTCTCTCTGGCCCAAAGTGAGCTAGAAAATTAATTTTAGAAAAGTCACGTAAACATCAATTTTTAGGCGCTGCTTCGAAATCCAAACGATGTCTCCAAACATTCGGCTTATCGTTTATATGCAGAAGGAAAATCGCTCACATGATTGATTTCTTTTCTGTCTGTTTTCTTCTTTTACTCTCTTCTGTCGGTTCCATGAAGAATTCAACAACAATCATGGCGTTTTATTCTCTCTAGTGGTTAGCTGGCGAGACAGAAATCTAATTTGACAATTGGCGTTGTTAAAACATGTCGTGTCTTTGGTGAA
Organism: Acanthosepion esculentum; assembly: GCA_964036315.1. Classification (NCBI taxonomy): domain Eukaryota; kingdom Metazoa; phylum Mollusca; class Cephalopoda; order Sepiida; family Sepiidae; genus Acanthosepion; species Acanthosepion esculentum. Next base: position 12,178,230 of record OZ038502.1, read on the forward strand.
CGTCAATTAACAACGAAGTAAAACCGGTTTACGGCCACATCACGTTGAAATACCGGTTCCTGTACGATCCCCGACGTTAAACAATGTTGATCCTTGTCAGTACCTAGAAGGATAACCTCTTGGAAATACCAGGTTGTATAAACTTGGAACTGTATGTGGTATAAAGGGCTTACGGCCACATCACGTTGAAATACCGGTTCCTGTACGACCAGCGACGTTAAACAATGTTGATCCTTGTCAGTACCTAGAAGGATAATCTCTTGGAAATACCAGGTTGTATAAACTTGGACCTGTAGGTGGTATAAAGGGCTTACGCCCACATCACGTTGAAATACCGGTTCCTGTACGATCAGCGACGTTAAACAATGTTGATCCTTGTCAGTACCTAGAAGGATAATCTCTTGGAAATACCAGGTTGTATAAACTTGGACCTGTAGGTGGTATAAAGGGCTTACGGCCACATCACGTTGAAATACCGGTTCCTGTACGATCAGCGACGTTAAACAATGTTGATCCTTGTCAGTACCTAGAAGGATAATCTCTTGGAAATACCAGGTTGTATAAACTTGGACCTGTAGGTGGTATAAAGGGCTTACGGCCACATCACGTTGAAATACCGGTTCCTGTACGATCCCCGACGTTAAACAATGTTGATCCTTGTCAGTACCTAGAAGGATAACCTCTTGGAAATACCAGGTTGTATAAACTTGGAACTGTATGTGGTATAAAGGGCTTACGGCCACATCACGTTGAAATACCGGTTCCTGTACGATCAGCGACGTTAAACAATGTTGATCCTTGTCAGTACCTAGAAGGATAATCTCTTGGAAATACCAGGTTGTATAAACTTGGACCTGTAGGTGGTATAAAGGGCTTACGGCCACATCACGTTGAAATACCGGTTCCTGTACGATCCCCGACGTTAAACAATGTTGATCCTTGTCAGTACCTAGAAGGATAACCTCTTGGAAATACCATGTTGTATAAACTTGGACCTGTAGGTGGTATAAAGGGCTTACGGCCACATCACGTTGAAATACCGGTTCCTGTACGATCAGCGACGTTAAACAATGTTGATCCTTGTCAGTACCTAGAAGGATAATCTCTTGGAAATACCAGGTTGTATAAACTTGGACCTGTAGGTGGTATAAAGGGCTTACGGCCACATCACGTTGAAATACCGGTTCCTGTACGATCAGCGACGTTAAACAATGTTGATCCTTGTCAGTACCTAGAAGGATAATCTCTTGGAAATACCAGGTTGTATAAACTTGGACCTGTAGGTGGTATAAACGGCTTACGGCCACATCACGTTGAAATACCGGTTCCTGTACGATCAGCGACGTTAAACAATGTTGATCCGTGTCAGTACCTAGAAGGATAATCTCTTGGAAATACCAGGTTGTATAAACTTGGACCTGTAGGTGGTATAAAGGGCTTACGGCCACATCACGTTGAAATACCGGTTCCTGTACGATCAGCGACGTTAAACAATGTTGATCCTTGTCAGTACCTAGAAGGATAATCTCTTGGAAATACCAGGTTGTATAAACTTGGACCTGTAGGTGGTATAAACGGCTTACGGCCACATCACGTTGAAATACCGGTTCCTGTACGATCAGCGACGTTAAACAATGTTGATCCGTGTCAGTACCTAGAAGGATAATCTCTTGGAAATACCAGGTTGTATAAACTTGGACCTGTAGGTGGTATAAACGGCTTACGGCCACATCACGTTGAAATACCGGTTCCTGTACGATCCCCGACGTTAAACAATGTTGATCCTTGTCAGTACCTAGAAGGATAACCTCTTGGAAATACCAGGTTGTATAAACTTGGTCCTGTAGGTGGTATAAAGGGCTTACGGCCACATCACGTTGAAATACCGGTTCCTGTACGATCAGCGACGTTAAACAATGTTGATCCTTGTCAGTACCTAGAAGGATAATCTCTTGGAAATACCAGGTTGTATAAACTTGGACCTGTAGGTGGTATAAAGGGCTTACGGCCACATCACGTTGAAATACCGGTTCCTGTACGATCAGCGACGTTAAACAATGTTGATACTTGTCAGTACCTAGAAGGATAATCTCTTGGAAATACCAGGTTGTATAAACTTGGACCTGTAGGTGGTATAAACGGCTTACGGCCACATCACGTTGAAATACCGGTTCCTGTACGATCAGCGACGTTAAACAATGTTGATCCGTGTCAGTACCTAGAAGGATAATCTCTTGGAAATACCAGGTTGTATAAACTTGGACCTGTAGGTGGTATAAAGGGCTTACGGCCACATCACGTTGAAATACCGGTTCCTGTACGATCCCCGACGTTAAACAATGTTGATCCTTGTCAGTACCTAGAAGGATAACCTCTTGGAAATACCAGGTTGTATAAACTTGGACCTGTAGGTGGTATAAAGGGCTTACGGCCACATCACGTTGAAATACCGGTTCCTGTACGATCAGCGACGTTAAACAATGTTGATCCTTGTCAGTACCTAGAAGGATAATCTCTTGGAAATACCAGGTTGTATAAACTTGGACCTGTAGGTGGTATAAACGGCTTACGGCCACATCACGTTGAAATATCGGTTCCTGTACGATCAGCGACGTTAAACAATGTTGATCCGTGTCAGTACCTAGAAGGATAATCTCTTGGAAATACCAGGTTGTATAAACTTGGACCTGTAGGTGGTATAAAGGGCTTACGGCCACATCACGTTGAAATACCGGTTCCTGTACGATCAGCGACGTTAAACAATGTTGATCCTTGTCAGTACCTAGAAGGATAATCTCTTGGAAATACCAGGTTGTATAAACTTGGACCTGTAGGTGGTATAAACGGCTTACGGCCACATCACGTTGAAATACCGGTTCCTGTACGATCAGCGACGTTAAACAATGTTGATCCTTGTCAGTACCTAGAAGGATAATCTCTTGGAAATACCAGGTTGTATAAACTTGGACCTGTAGGTGGTATAAAGGGCTTACGGCCACATCACGTTGAAATACCGGTTCCTGTACGATCAGCGACGTTAAACAATGTTGATCCGTGTCAGTACCTAGAAGGATAATCTCTTGGAAATACCAGGTTGTATAAACTTGGACCTGTAGGTGGTATAAAGGGCTTACGGCCACATCACGTTGAAATACCGGTTCCTGTACGATCAGCGACGTTAAACAATGTTGACCCTTGTCAGTACCTAGAAGGATAATCTCTTGGAAATACCAGGTTGTATAAACTTGGACCTGTAGGTGGTATAAACGGCTTACGGCCACATCACGTTGAAATACCGGTTCCTGTACGATCAGCGACGTTAAACAATGTTGATCCTTGTCAGTACCTAGAAGGATAATCTCTTGGAAATACCAGGTTGTATAAACTTGGACCTGTATGTGGTATAAAGGGCTTACGGCCACATCACGTTGAAATACCGGTTCCTGTACGATCCCCGACGTTAAACAATGTTGATCCTTGTCAGTACCTAGAAGGATAATCTCTTGGAAATACCAGGTTGTATAAACTTGGACCTGTATGTGGTATAAAGGGCTTACGGCCACATCACGTTGAAATACCGGTTCCTGTACGATCAGCGACGTTAAACAATGTTAATCCTTGTCAGTACCTAGAAGGATAATCTCTTGGAAATACCAGGTTGTATAAACTTGGACCTGTAGGTGGTATAAAGGGCTTACGGCCACATCACGTTGAAATACCGGTTCCTGTACGATCAGCGACGTTAAACAATGTTGATCCTTGTCAGTACCTAGAAGGATAATCTCTTGGAAATACCAGGTTGTATAAACTTGGACCTGTATGTGGTATAAAGGGCTTACGGCCACATCACGTTGAAATACCGGTTCCTGTACGATCAGCGACGTTAAACAATGTTGATCCTTGTCAGTACCTAGAAGGATAATCTCTTGGAAATAACAGGTTGTATAAACTTGGACCTGTAGGTGGTATAAAGGGCTTACGGACACATCACGTTGAAATACCGGTTCCTGTACGATCCCCGACGTTAAACATTGTTGATCCTTGTCAGTACCTAGAAGGATAACCTCTTGGAAATACCAGGTTGTATAAACTTGGACCTGTAGGTGGTATAAAGGGCTTACGGCCACATCACGTTGAAATACCGGTTCCTGTACGATCCCCGACGTTAAACAATGTTGATCCTTGTCAGTACCTAGAAGGATAACCTCTTGGAAATACCAGGTTGTATAAACTTGGACATGTATGTGGTATAAAGGGCTTACGGCCACATCACGTTGAAATACCGGTTCCTGTACGATCAGCGACGTTAAACAATGTTGATCCTTGTCAGTACCTAGAAGGATAATCTCTTGGAAATACCAGGTTGTATAAACTTGGACCTGTATGTGGTATAAAGGGCTTACGGCCACATCACGTTGAAATACCGGTTCCTGTACGATCAGCGACGTTAAACAATGTTGATCCTTGTCAGTACCTAGAAGGATAATCTCTTGGAAATACCAGGTTGTATAAACTTGGACCTGTAGGTGGTATAAAGGGCTTACGGCCACATCACGTTGAAATACCGGTTCCTGTACGATCAGCGACGTTAAACAATGTTGATCCTTGTCAGTACCTAGAAGGATAATCTCTTGGAAATACCAGGTTGTATAAACTTGGACCTGTATGTGGTATAAAGGGCTTACGGCCACATCACGTTGAAATACCGGTTCCTGTACGATCAGCGACGTTAAACAATGTTGATCCTTGTCAGTACCTTGAAGGATAATTTCTTGGAAATACCAGGTTGTATAAACTTGGACCTGTATGTGGTATAAAGGGCTTACGGCCACATCACGTTGAAATACCGGTTCCTGTACGATCAGCGACGTTAAACAATGTTGATCCTTGTCAGTACCTAGAAGGATAATCTCTTGGAAATACCAGGTTGTATAAACTTGGACCTGTATGTGGTATAAAGGGCTTACGGCCACATCACGTTGAAATACCGGTTCCTGTACGATCAGCGACGTTAAACAATGTTGATCCTTGTCAGTACCTTGAAGGATAATTACTTGGAAATACCAGGTTGTATAAACTTGGACCTGTATGTGGTATAAAGGGCTTACGGCCACATCACGTTGAAATACCGGTTCCTGTACGATCAGCGACGTTAAACAATGTTGATCCTTGTCAGTACCTAGAAGGATAATCTCTTGGAAATAACAGGTTGTATAAACTTGGACCTGTAGGTGGTATAAAGGGCTTACGGACACATCACGTTGAAATACCGTTTCCTGTACGATCCCCGACGTTAAACATTGTTGATCCTTGTCAGTACCTAGAAGGATAACCTCTTGGAAATACCAGGTTGTATAAACTTGGACCTGTAGGTGGTATAAAGGGCTTACGGCCACATCACGTTGAAATACCGGTTCCTGTACGATCCCCGACGTTAAACAATGTTGATCCTTGTCAGTACCTAGAAGGATAACCTCTTGGAAATACCAGGTTGTATAAACTTGGACATGTATGTGGTATAAAGGGCTTACGGCCACATCACGTTGAAATACCGGTTCCTGTACGATCAGCGACGTTAAACAATGTTGATCCTTGTCAGTACCTAGAAGGATAATCTCTTGGAAATACCAGGTTGTATAAACTTGGACCTGTATGTGGTATAAAGGGCTTACGGCCACATCACGTTGAAATACCGGTTCCTGTACGATCAGCGACGTTAAACAATGTTGATCCTTGTCAGTACCTAGAAGGATAATCTCTTGGAAATACCAGGTTGTATAAACTTGGACCTGTAGGTGGTATAAAGGGCTTACGGCCACATCACGTTGAAATACCGGTTCCTGTACGATCAGCGACGTTAAACAATGTTGATCCTTGTCAGTACCTAGAAGGATAATCTCTTGGAAATACCAGGTTGTATAAACTTGGACCTGTATGTGGTATAAAGGGCTTACGGCCACATCACGTTGAAATACCGGTTCCTGTACGATCAGCGACGTTAAACAATGTTGATCCTTGTCAGTACCTTGAAGGATAATCTCTTGGAAATACCAGGTTGTATAAACTTGGACCTGTATGTGGTATAAAGGGCTTACGGCCACATCACGTTGAAATACCGGTTCCTGTACGATCAGCGACGTTAAACAATGTTGATCCTTGTCAGTACCTAGAAGGATAATCTCTTGGAAATACCAGGTTGTATAAACTTGGACCTGTATGTGGTATAAAGGGCTTACGGCCACATCACGTTGAAATACCGGTTCCTGTACGATCAGCGACGTTAAACAATGTTGATCCTTGTCAGTACCTAGAAGGATAATCTCTTGGAAATACCAGGTTGTATAAACTTGGACCTGTATGTGGTATAAAGGGCTTACGGCCACATCACGTTGAAATACCGGTTCCTGTACGATCAGCGACGTTAAACAATGTTGATCCTTGTCAATACCTAGAAGGATAATCTCTTGGAAATACCAGGTTGTATAAACTTGGACCTGTATGTGGTATAAAGGGCTTACGGCCACATCACGTTGAAATACCGGTTCCTGTACGATCAGCGACGTTAAACAATGTTGATCCTTGTCAGTACCTAGAAGGATAATCTCTTGGAAATACCAGGTTGTATAAACTTGGACCTGTAGGTGGTATAAAGGGCTTACGGCCACATCACGTTGAAATACCGGTTCCTGTACGATCAGCGACGTTAAACAATATTGATCCGTGTCAGTACCTAGAAGGATAATCTCTTGGAAATACCAGGTTGTATAAACTTGGACCTGTAGGTGGTATAAAGGGCTTACGGCCACATCACGTTGAAATACCGGTTCCTGTAGGATCAGCGACGTTAAACAATGTTGATCCTTGTCAGTACCAAGAAGGATAATCTCTTGGAAATACCAGGTTGTATAAACTTGGACCTGGAGGTGGTATAAACGGCTTACGGCCACATCACGTTGAAATACCGGTTCCTGTACGATCAGCGACGTTAAACAATGTTGATCCTTGTCAGTACCTAGAAGGATAATCTCTTGGAAATACCAGGTTGTATAAACTTGGACCTGTATGTGGTATAAAGGGCTTACGGCCACATCACGTTGAAATACCGGTTCCTGTACGATCAGCGACGTTAAACAATGTTGATCCTTGTCAGTACCTAGAAGGATAATCTCTTGGAAATACCAGGTTGTATAAACTTGGACCTGTATGTGGTATAAAGGGCTTACGGCCACATCACGTTGAAATACCGGTTCCTGTACGATCAGCGACGTTAAACAATGTTGATCCTTGTCAATACCTAGAAGGATAATCTCTTGGAAATACCAGGTTGTATAAACTTGGACCTGTATGTGGTATAAAGGGCTTACGGCTACATCACTTTGAAATACCGGTTCCTGTACGATCAGCGACGTTAAACAATGTTGATCCTTGTCAGTACCTAGAAGGATAATCTCTTGGAAATACCAGGTTGTATAAACTTGGACCTGTAGGTGGTATAAACGGCTTACGGCCACATCACGTTGAAATACCGGTTCCTGTACGATCAGCGACGTTAAACAATGTTGATCCTTGTCAGTACCTAGAAGGATAATCTCTTGGAAATACCAGGTTGTATAAACTTGGACCTGTATGTGGTATAAAGGGCTTACGGCCACATCACGTTGAAATACCGGTTCCTGTACGATCAGCGACGTTAAACAATGTTGATCCTTGTCAGTACCTAGAAGGATAATCTCTTGGAAATACCAGGTTGTATAAACTTGGACCTGTATGTGGTATAAAGGGCTTAGGGCCACATCACGTTGAAATACCGGTTCCTGTACGATCAGCGACGTTAAACAATGTTGATCCTTGTCAATACCTAGAAGGATAATCTCTTGGAAATACCAGGTTGTATAAACTTGGACCTGTATGTGGTATAAAGGGCTTACGGCCACATCACGTTGAAATACCGGTTCCTGTAGGATCAGCGACGTTAAACAATGTTGATCCTTGTCAGTACCTAGAAGGATAATCTCTTGGAAATACCAGGTTGTATAAACTTGGACCTGTAGGTGGTATAAAGGGCTTACGGCCACATCACGTTGAAATACCGGTTCCTGTACGATCAGCGACGTTAAACAATGTTGATCCTTGTCAGTACCTAGAAGGATAATCTCTTGGAAATACCAGGTTGTATAAACTTGGACCTGTATGTGGTATAAAGGGCTTACGGCCACATCACGTTGAAATACCGGTTCCTGTACGATCAGCGACGTTAAACAATGTTGATCCTTGTCAGTACCTAGAAGGATAATCTCTTGGAAATACCAGGTTGTATAAACTTGGACCTGTAGGTGGTATAAAGGGCTTACGGCCTCATCACGTTGAAATACCGGTTCCTGTACGATCAGCGACGTTAAACAATGTTGATCCTTGTCAGTACCTAGAAGGATAATCTCTTGGAAATACCAGGTTGTATAAACTTGGACCTGTATGTGGTATAAAGGGCTTACGGCCACATCACGTTGAAATACCGGTTCCTGTAAGATCAGCGACGTTAAACAATGTTGATCCTTGTCAATACCTAGAAGGATAATCTCTTGGAAATACCAGGTTATATAAACTTGGACCTGTATGTGGTATAAAGGGCTTACGGCCACATCACGTTGAAATACCGGTTCCTGTACGATCAGCGACGTTAAACAATGTTGATCCTTGTCAGTACCTAGAAGGATAATCTCTTGGAAATACCAGGTTGTATAAACTTGGACCTGTAGGTGGTATAAAGGGCTTACGGCCACATCACGTTGAAATACCGGTTCCTGTACGATCAGCGACGTTAAACAATGTTGATCCTTGTCAGTACCTAGAAGGATAATCTCTTGGAAATACCAGGTTGTATAAACTCGGACCTGTAGGTGGTATAAAGGGCTTACGGCCACATCACGTTGAAATACCGGTTCCTGTACGATCCCCGACGTTAAACATTGCTGATCCTTATCAGTACCTAGAAGGATAATCTCTTGGAAATACCAGGTTGTATAAACTTGGACCTGTAGGTGGTATAAAGGGCTTACGGCCACATCACGTTGAAATACCGGTTCCTGTACGATCAGCGACGTTAAACAATGTTGATCCTTGTCAGTACCTAGAAGGATAATCTCTTGGAAATACCAGGTTGTATAAACTTGGACCTGTATGTGGTATAAAGGGCTTATGGCCACATCACGTTGAAATACCGGTTCCTGTACGATCAGCGACGTTAAACAATGTTGATCCTTGTCAGTACCTTGAAGGATAATCTCTTGGAAATACCAGGTTGTATAAACTTGGACCTGTATGTGGTATAAAGGGCTTACGGCCACATCACCTTGAAATACCGGTTCCTGTACGATCAGCGACGTTAAACAATGTTGATCCTTGTCAATACCTAGAAGGATAATCTCTTGGAAATACCAGGTTGTATAAACTTGGACCTGTATGTGGTATAAACGGCTTACGGCCACATCACGTTGAAATACCGGTTCCTGTACGATCAGCGACGTTAAACAATGTTGATCCTTGTCAGTACCTAGAAGGATAATCTCTTGGAAATACCAGGTTGTATAAACTTGGACCTGTAGGTGGTATAAAGGGCTTACGGCCACATCACGTTGAAATACCGGTTCCTGTACGATCAGCGACGTTAAACAATGTTGATCCTTGTCAGTACCTAGAAGGATAATCTCTTGGAAATACCAGGTTGTATAAACTTGGACCTGTATGTGGTATAAAGGGCTTACGGCCACATCACGTTGAAATACCGGTTCCTGTACGATCAGCGACGTTAAACAATGTTGATCCTTGTCAGTACCTAGAAGGATAATCTCTTGGAAATACCAGGTTGTATAAACTTGGACCTGTAGGTGGTATAAAGGGCTTACGGCCACATCACGTTGAAATACCGGTTCCTGTACGATCCCCGACGTTAAACATTGTTGATCCTTGTCAGTACCTAGAAGGATAACCTCTTGGAAATACCAGGTTGTATAAACTTGGACCTGTAGGTGGTATAAAGGGCTTACGGCCACATCACGTTGAAATACCGGTTCCTGTACGATCCCCGACGTTAAACATTGTTGATCCTTATCAGTACCTAGAAGGATAATCTCTTGGAAATACCAGGTTGTATAAACTTGGACCTGTAGGTGGTATAAAGGGCTTACGGCCACATCACGTTGAAATACCGGTTCCTGTACGATCAGCGACGTTAAACAATGTTAATCCTTGTCAGTACCTAGAAGGATAATCTCTTGGAAATACCAGGTTGTATAAACTTGGACCTGTAGGTGGTATAAAGGGCTTACGGACACATCACTTTGAAATACCGGTTCCTGTACGATCCCCGACGTTAAACATTGTTGATCCTTGTCAGTACCTAGAAGGATAACCTCTTGGAAATACCAGGTTGTATAAACTTGGACCTGTAGGTGGTATAAAGGGCTTACGGCCACATCACGTTGAAATACCGGTTCCTGTACGATCAGCGACGTTAAACAATGTTGATCCTTGTCAGTACCTAGAAGGATAAGCTCTTGGAAATACCAGGTTGTATAAACTTGGACCTGTATGTGGTATAAAGGGCTTACGGCCACATCACGTTGAAATACCGGTTCCTGTACGATCAGCGACGTTAAACAATGTTAATCCTTGTCAGTACCTAGAAGGATAATCTCTTGGAAATACCAGGTTGTATAAACTTGGACCTGTAGGTGGTATAAAGGGCTTACGGCCACATCACGTTGAAATACCGGTTCCTGTACGATCCCCGACGTTAAACATTGTTGATCCTTATCAGTACCTAGAAGGATAATCTCTTGGAAATACCAGGTTGTATAAACTTGGACCTGTAGGTGGTATAAAGGGCTTACGGCCACAACACGTTGAAATACCGGTTCCTGTACGATTCCCGACGTTAAACAATGTTAATCCTTGTCAGTACCTAGAAGGATAATCTCTTGGAAATACCAGGTTGTATAAACTTGGATCTGTATGTGGTATAAAGGGCTTATGGCCACATCACGTTGAAATACCGGTTCCTGTACGATCAGCGACGTTAAACAATGTTGATCTTTGTCAGTACCTAGAAGGATAATCTCTTGGAAATACCAGGTTGTATAAACTTGGACCTGTAGGTGGTATAAAGGGCTTACGGCCACATCACGTTGAAATACCGGTTCCTGTACGATCCCCGACGTTAAACAATGTTGATCCTTGTCAGTACCTAGAAGGATAACCTCTTGGAAATACCAGGTTGTATAAACTTGGACCTGTATGTGGTATAAAGGGCTTACGGCCACATCACGTTGAAATACCGGTTCCTGTACGATCAGCGACGTTAAACAATGTTGATCCTTGTCAGTACCTAGAAGGATAATCTCTTGGAAATACCAGGTTGTATAAACTTGGACCTGTAGGTGGTATAAAGGGCTTACGGCCACATCACGTTGAAATACCGGTTCCTGTACGATCAGCGACGTTAAACAATGTTGATCCTTGTCAGTACCTGGAAGGATAATCTCTTTGAAATACCAGGTTGTATAAACTTGGACCTGTAGGTGGTATAAAGGGCTTACGGCCACATCACGTTGAAATACCGGTTCCTGTACGATCAGCGTCGTTAAACAATGTTGATCCTTGTCAGTACCTAGAAGGATAATCTCTTGGAAATACCAGGTTGTATAAACTTGGACCTGTATGTGGTATAAAGGGCTTACGGCCACATCACGTTGAAATACCGGTTCCTGTACGATCAGCGACGTTAAACAATGTTGATCCTTGTGAGTACCTAGAAGGATAATCTCTTGGAAATACCAGGTTGTATAAACTTGGACCTGTAGGTGGTATAAAGGGCTTACGGCCACATCACGTTGAAATACCGGTTCCTGTACGATCAGCGACGTTAAACAATGTTGATCCTTGTCAGTACCTAGAAGGATAATCTCTTGGAAATACCAGGTTGTATAAACTTGGACCTGTATGTGGTATAAAGGGCTTACGGCCACATCACGTTGAAATACCGGTTCCTGTACGATCAGCGACGTTAAACAATGTTGATCCTTGTCAGTACCTTGAAGGATAATCTCTTGGAAATACCAGGTTGTATAAACTTGGACCTGTATGTGGTATAAAGGGCTTACGGCCACATCACGTTGAAATACCGGTTCCTGTACGATCAGCGACGTTAAACAATGTTGATCCTTGTCAGTACCTAGAAGGATAATCTCTTGGAAATACCAGGTTGTATAAACTTGGACCTGTAGGTGGTATAAAGGGCTTACGGCCACATCACGTTGAAATACCGGTTCCTGTACGATCCCCGACGTTAAAAATTGTTGATCCTTATCAGTACCTAGAAGGATAATCTCTTGGAAATACCAGGTTGTATAAACTTGGACCTGTAGGTGGTATAAAGGGCTTACGGCCACATCACGTTGAAATACCGGTTCCTGTACGATCAGCGACGTTAAACAATGTTAATCCTTGTCAGTACCTAGAAGGATAATCTCTTGGAAATACCAGGTTGTATAAACTTGGACCTGTAGGTGGTATAAAGGGCTTACGGACACATCACTTTGAAATACCGGTCCCTGTACGATCCCCGACGTTAAACATTGTTGATCCTTGTCAGTACCTAGAAGGATAACCTCTTGGAAATACCAGGTTGTATAAACTTGGACCTGTAGGTGGTATAAAGGGCTTACGGCCACATCACGTTGAAATACCGGTTCCTGTACGATCAGCGACGTTAAACAATGTTGATCCTTGTCAGTACCTAGAAGGATAACCTCTTGGAAATACCAGGTTGTATAAATTTGGACCTGTATGTGGTATAAAGGGCTTACGGCCACATCACGTTGAAATACCGGTTCCTGTACGATCCCCGACGTTAAACATTGTTGATCCTTGTCAGTACCTAGAAGGATAACCTCTTGGAAATACCAGGTTGTATAAACTTGGACCTGTAGGTGGTATAAAGGGCTTATGCCACATCACGTTGAAATACCGGTTCCTGTACGATCCCCGACGTTAAACATTGTTGATCCTTATCAGTACCTAGAAGGATAATCTCTTGGAAATACCAGGTTGTATAAACTTGGACCTGTAGGTGGTATAAAGGGCTTACGGCCACATCACGTTGAAATACCGGTTCCTGTACGATCAGCGACGTTAAACAATGTTAATCCTTGTCAGTACCTAGAAGGATAATCTCTTGGAAATACCAGGTTGTATAAACTTGGACCTGTAGGTGGTATAAAGGGCTTACGGACACATCACTTTGAAATACCGGTTCCTGTACGATCCCCGACGTTAAACATTGTTGATCCTTGTCAGTACCTAGAAGGATAACCTCTTGGAAATACCAGGTTGTATAAACTTGGACCTGTAGGTGGTATAAAGGGCTTACGGCCACATCACGTTGAAATACCGGTTCCTGTACGATCAGCGACGTTAAACAATGTTGATCCTTGTCAGTACCTAGAAGGATAAGCTCTTGGAAATACCAGGTTGTATAAACTTGGACCTGTATGTGCTATAAAGGGCTTACGGCCACATCACGTTGAAATACCGGTTCCTGTACGATCAGCGACGTTAAACAATGTTAATCCTTGTCAGTACCTAGAAGGATAATCTCTTGGAAATACCAGGTTGTATAAACTTGGACCTGTAGGTGGTATAAAGGGCTTACGGCCACATCACGTTGAAATACCGGTTCCTGTACGATCCCCGACGTTAAACATTGTTGATCCTTATCAGTACCTAGAAGGATAATCTCTTGGAAATACCAGGTTGTATAAACTTGGACCTGTAGGTGGTATAAAGGGCTTACGGCCACAACACGTTGAAATACCGGTTCCTGTACGATTCCCGACGTTAAACAATGTTAATCCTTGTCAGTACCTAGAAGGATAATCTCTTGGAAATACCAGGTTGTATAAACTTGGATCTGTATGTGGTATAAAGGGCTTATGGCCACATCACGTTGAAATACCGGTTCCTGTACGATCAGCGACGTTAAACAATGTTGATCCTTGTCAGTACCTAGAAGGATAATCTCTTGGAAATACCAGGTTGTATAAACTTGGACCTGTAGGTGGTATAAAGGGCTTACGGCCACATCACGTTGAAATACCGGTTCCTGTACGATCAGCGACGTTAAACAATGTTGATCCTTGTCAGTACCTAGAAGGATAATCTCTTGGAAATACCAGGTTGTATAAACTTGGACCTGTAGGTGGTATAAAGGGCTTACGGCCACATCACGTTGAAATACCGGTTCCTGTACGATCAGCGACGTTAAACAATGTTGATCCTTGTCAGTACCTAGAAGGATAATCTCTTGGAAATACCAGGTTGTATAAACTTGGACCTGTAGGTGGTATAAAGGGCTTACGGACACATCACTTTGAAATACCGGTCCCTGTACGATCCCCGACGTTAAACATTGTTGATCCTTGTCAGTACCTAGAAGGATAACCTCTTGGAAATACCAGGTTGTATAAACTTGGACCTGTAGGTGGTATAAAGGGCTTACGGCCACATCACGTTGAAATACCGGTTCCTGTACGATCAGCGACGTTAAACAATGTTGATCCTTGTCAGTACCTAGAAGGATAACCTCTTGGAAATACCAGGTTGTATAAACTTGGACCTGTATGTGGTATAAAGGGCTTACGGCCACATCACGTTGAAATACCGGTTCCTGTACGATCCCCGACGTTAAACATTGTTGATCCTTGTCAGTACCTAGAAGGATAACCTCTTGGAAATACCAGGTTGTATAAACTTGGACCTGTAGGTGGTATAAAGGGCTTATGCCACATCACGTTGAAATACCGGTTCCTGTACGATCCCCGACGTTAAACATTGTTGATCCTTATCAGTACCTAGAAGGATAATCTCTTGGAAATACCAGGTTGTATAAACTTGGACCTGTAGGTGGTATAAAGGGCTTACGGCCACATCACGTTGAAATACCGGTTCCTGTACGATCAGCGACGTTAAACAATGTTAATCCTTGTCAGTACCTAGAAGGATAATCTCTTGGAAATACCAGGTTGTATAAACTTGGACCTGTAGGTGGTATAAAGGGCTTACGGACACATCACTTTGAAATACCGGTTCCTGTAAGATCCCCGACGTTAAACATTGTTGATCCTTGTCAGTACCTAGAAGGATAACCTCTTGGAAATACCAGGTTGTATAAACTTGGACCTGTAGGTGGTATAAAGGGCTTACGGCCACATCACGTTGAAATACCGGTTCCTGTACGATCAGCGACGTTAAACAATGTTGATCCTTGTCAGTACCTAGAAGGATAAGCTCTTGGAAATACCAGGTTGTATAAACTTGGACCTGTATGTGCTATAAAGGGCTTACGGCCACATCACGTTGAAATACCGGTTCCTGTACGATCAGCGACGTTAAACAATGTTAATCCTTGTCAGTACCTAGAAGGATAATCTCTTGGAAATACCAGGTTGTATAAACTTGGACCTGTAGGTGGTATAAAGGGCTTACGGCCACATCACGTTGAAATACCGGTTCCTGTACGATCCCCGACGTTAAACATTGTTGATCCTTATCAGTACCTAGAAGGATAATCTCTTGGAAATACCAGGTTGTATAAACTTGGACCTGTAGGTGGTATAAAGGGCTTACGGCCACAACACGTTGAAATACCGGTTCCTGTACGATTCCCGACGTTAAACAATGTTAATCCTTGTCAGTACCTAGAAGGATAATCTCTTGGAAATACCAGGTTGTATAAACTTGGATCTGTATGTGGTATAAAGGGCTTATGGCCACATCACGTTGAAATACCGGTTCCTGTACGATCAGCGACGTTAAACAATGTTGATCCTTGTCAGTACCTAGAAGGATAATCTCTTGGAAATACCAGGTTGTATAAACTTGGACCTGTAGGTGGTATAAAGGGCTTACGGCCACATCACGTTGAAATACCGGTTCCTGTACGATCAGCGACGTTAAACAATGTTGATCCTTGTCAGTACCTAGAAGGATAATCTCTTGGAAATACCAGGTTGTATAAACTTGGACCTGTAGGTGGTATAAAGGGCTTACGGCCACATCACGTTGAAATACCGGTTCCTGTACGATCAGCGACGTTAAACAATGTTGATCCTTGTCAGTACCTAGAAGGATAATCTCTTGGAAATACCAGGTTGTATAAACTTGGACCTGTATGTGGTATAAAGGGCTTACGGCCACATCACGTTGAAATACCGGTTCCTGTACGATCAGCGACGTTAAACAATGTTGATCCTTGTCAGTACCTAGAAGGATAATCTCTTGGAAATACCAGGTTGTATAAACTTGGACCTGTATGTGGTATAAAGGGCTTACGGCCACATCACGTTGAAATACCGGTTCCTGTACGATCAGCGACGTTAAACAATGTTGATCCTTGTCAGTACCTAGAAGGATAATCTCTTGGAAATACCAGGTTGTATTAACTTGGACCTGTAGGTGGTATAAAGGGCTTACGGCCACATCACGTTGAAATACCGGTTCCTGTACGATCAGCGACGTTAAACAATGTTGATCCTTGTCAGTACCTAGAAGGATAATCTCTTGGAAATACCAGGTTGTATAAACTTGGACCTGTAGGTGGTATAAAGGGCTTACGGCCACATCACGTTGAAATACCGGTTCCTGTACGATCCCCGACGTTAAACAATGTTGATCCTTGTCAGTACCTAGAAGGATAATCTCTTGGAAATACCAGGTTGTATAAACTTGGACCTGTATGTGGTATAAAGGGCTTACGGCCACATCACGTTGAAATACCGGTTCCTGTACGATCAGCGACGTTAAACAATGTTGATCCTTGTCAGTACCTAGAAGGATAATCTCTTGGAAATACCAGGTTGTATAAACTTGGACCTGTATGTGGTATAAAGGGCTTACGGCCACATCACGTTGAAATACCGGTTCCTGTACGATCAGCGACGTTAAACAATGTTGATCCTTGTCAGTACCTAGAAGGATAATCTCTTGGAAATACCAGGTTGTATAAACTTGGACCTGTATGTGGTATAAAGGGCTTACGGCCACATCACGTTGAAATACCGGTTCCTGTACGATCAGCGACGTTAAACAATGTTGATCCTTGTCAGTACCTAGAAGGATAATCTCTTGGAAATACCAGGTTGTATAAACTTGGACCTGTAGGTGGTATAAAGGGCTTACGGCCACATCACGTTGAAATACCGGTTCCTGTACGATCAGCGACGTTAAACAATGTTGATCCTTGTCAGTACCTAGAAGGATAATCTCTTGGAAATACCAGGTTGTATAAACTTGGACCTGTAGGTGGTATAAAGGGCTTACGGCCACATCACGTTGAAATACCGGTTCCTGTACGATCAGCGACGTTAAACAATGTTGATCCTTGTCAGTACCTAGAAGGATAATCTCTTGGAAATACCAGGTTGTATAAACTTGGACCTGTATGTGGTATAAAGGGCTTACGGCCACATCACGTTGAAATACCGGTTCCTGTACGATCAGCGACGTTAAACAATGTTGATCCTTGTCAGTACCTAGAAGGATAATCTCTTGGAAATACCAGGTTGTATAAACTTGGACCTGTAGGTGGTATAAAGGGCTTACGGCCACATCACGTTGAAATACCGGTTCCTGTACGATCAGCGACGTTAAACAATGTTGATCCTTGTCAGTACCTAGAAGGATAATCTCTTGAAAATACCAGGTTGTGTAATCTTGGATTTGTAGGTGGTATAAAGGGCTTACGACCACATCTCGTTGAAACGCCGGTTACTGTACAATCACCGAAGTTAAACAACGTCGAGCCTGCTCAGTACCCCAATGATTGAGCTCTTGGGCGCACCAGGCGCTCTAAGCTTGGATGGGCAGGTGATCTAAATAGCTTACGGCCATAGGTTTTAAAACCGATTCCTATGTGAACACCGAAGTTAAGCAACGTCTAGCTTGTTTCAGTATCTAGATGGGTAATCGCTTGGGAGTGCCAGGAGTTATGAGCTTGGATGTGGGGGTGGTATAATGGATAATGGCTCGGAGTTGTTAATTGGAGAGCCATGTTCCCGTTTCAGCTGGATTCGTTATAATTATTAATGCGCAAATACCATTGGGAAAAATATGACTCTTTTTCCCTCCAGCTATTCGTTAGTTAATAAAACGCCTGCTATAGAGAGACGAAACGCGTTTGCTGGACATCTTATTCATTTTGTCACGTTTGTTTTATAGGGTTTTAAGAAAGTCTGGTTACCCCTACCACAAATTAATGAGAACAATAGAACAACAAGTTAGACAGTAATACAAAACACATGAAATGGATTCAGTTTATTCATTTTCATTGTCACTCTCGCACCTCAAGAAGGTCTGTATGAACACCATCATTTGCGTGACAGCGCCATGTTCATGTATTTTACGAAGCTGTGCTTTGTTGATTGTTGCAATGGTTCTCTGAACCCTCGCCCTTCAACTAATAGCTATTCTGGAATCGTTCATGTAAAACTCTCTCCTTGATAATAGCCCACAAAATACCGTAATAGAATATTATCGGGTGTAACTGCAAAAATGTCCATTTGTTCGATTAAGCTTTGAACTGTTATATTTTAGAAATGATTAAAGATATCTTACTGGAATTCCCCGAGGTTTTTATAACACTAATGGGAAAGAAATGCAGTCGTCTGTCAACACCAAAGAGCCATGTGGGCTGAGCACCGCTCGGCGTCTATATATATCATCGCCTTGGTCTGGTTCCTGGAGAGGTCACTCTAGTCTCCCCACCAAATAACTGAATTTTGACTAAACATGTCTACCCTTATCTCGCGACATAAACCGATACCTTCAATGCAGAATCGTCCGAAAGTCTTGTCACCCACTACCTACAAAATGTAATGAGAACAATAAAAGAAAAATCAATGCAGTAATAAAAAAACACATGTACTGGATTGAGTTTAATCACTTTTGTTAACGCTGTCACCCATCGAGATGGTCTCTACGAAAACTATCATTTTCTAGGCACAAAATGAAACGGCGACATATCCATGTATTTTACATTCGCTTCTATGAATCCCCATCTTATCCCCCAACCGTGCTATGGCTATATAGCAGGACAGACCACGTTCTATATCCTTGGATGGCAGAAAGAAAAGGCAAACTACTGCCTGAAAAATTTAAACTATTTTCACCCATGCAAATTTCACGGTTTTTCGATTTTTAATTTTTGATGAATCATAATTCTGAAGTTAATAATGGAATAAGTCTCTCGCGAGTTATCTCTATCTATAAAAGGCAGGATGTGTGCGTGCGTGTAACGAATGCACGGCCGTAATTTTCGACGGATTTGCACCAAAATTTACATGCACATGCTTCAAATTAGTGGGAAGGGCAAGACCGACTTTGCATTTCCCATCGATAGTGAAAATAATTGATTTTTTCATGCTTCTACGACAGTTTTCATGTAGTTTGCGGCCATTTTCCACTGGCCAGCGTGATAGCCTATAGCTGGCTGCCACGAATAGGCAAGAAGATTCTATTGGCCAGCGTGAGAGCCAACAGCTGACTGACACGAATGTTAACTATCATGCAAAAAAATTCGATAGCTGCATTCGTCACAAGTAGGAAAAATTTAAATCTGCATGGCACTTTACTCCAATTGGCTCATTCGCTTGCTTAAACTCAACGTTGATTCTGATTCTGCAGAACTGGGTTGGGCGTGAACAATTATTTATTGTTAACATTCTTTTTTCATTCGTTTTTTCCAGTTACGAGTCCTTTTTTAAAGCTGATCGTTTTGTGTTTATTTTGTTTAGTTCTTTTTTCGTAACAGATCTAATGTTTAGTATAGAGCTTAGAAAAAATTCGCCGTGTGAGATAGGCAAGAAGTAAGGCATGTAGCAACATCAGCACGGCAAAGGGCACTCCTTTAAAGGCAAGGAAGGGCAAAAATATTTTAAGTCAAGTGATAGCGATTGTTGTATTAGTCGTACGATTTTTGAATCAAGCACAGGCAACACCGGGCCATGCTGCTAGTAGGACTATAAAATAACCATGAAAATTCATCGCGAATCGCGTTGTTTGGTCACCTTATCCATTTTGTCACATTATTTTTTGTTCGGATACCCGTCTGCACCCTGCTAACAACCAGGCAAATATATAGTTAAATGCATATACAAAATTATGTGACTTGGCTTAAACAAGTTCCAAAGGGTTAACTCATTTACAGACACATCTCATAACGGTTACTGAGCACTTAAGTTCTGCCTGCTTAGGAGGTCAAATGAGGTCCCAAGAGGTCAAACCCGTCAACGTTGAATATCCCTGGGTTAGACGTAAGGTTTATCCAGGCGAAATAAATACTTAAATCGCTTGGTATTTTAATAATGATATCTAAAATAATTGAAGGAATAGTGTCGCTTAATGTCCACCGAAAGGCATCTCAGATTATTGATTTTTATATTCTAACAATGATAGATTATCTTAAATACAAAAGAGAATGATTAAATATTGAAGAGGCTTGCACTCACCTGACCGCATGTGGACTATGACATTAATACTTTTATAGAAATAATAATAAAAATAATAATAATAATAATAATAATAATAATAATAATAATAATAATAATAATGTCATATAGGAATAAAATGAGTAACTGCCGACACCTGGTTCGAGCGTAACATTCTGGAGTTATGAATGTATGTTTTCCGCCACGTGTAAACTGGAAGGGATTATTGAGTGACTATTGAATGGAACTATCCAGTCGAATTAGTGTGAAAATCTTTCCTGTTAACATGCCTGTGCCTTTCTTCCCGTTACTTTTTTTATAATCTATTTCTTCAAAATCCACTAGATGATTTCTGAATGAGGTTGTTTCTTTGGCGTAATAATTCACGGAGGAATAAATTAATTGTTTTAGTCTTGACAGTTCTATGTAATTGAGGCACGTTGATCACTAATTTAT
Source organism: Acanthosepion esculentum (assembly GCA_964036315.1). Classification (NCBI taxonomy): domain Eukaryota; kingdom Metazoa; phylum Mollusca; class Cephalopoda; order Sepiida; family Sepiidae; genus Acanthosepion; species Acanthosepion esculentum. Next base: position 12,199,223 of record OZ038502.1, read on the forward strand.
ACTCTGTTTTACTCTATCAGTTCCTGAATTTGTTTAAATTTCCCCGTCTTTTGTCGTATTCATAAAAATGTTTTTTTCTCAATATTTACTTTTTTCAGTATTTGTATAAATTTAAATTGTGTATAACTTGTGTCAACACTTAAAATGGCCATACCACCAGAAAAGTCGTTTTGTGTACTGCAATTTTGAAACAAGAAAATTTTCATCTTTACCTACGCAGTAATGTGTTGAATGAATTTCAGTCTTTTAGCATTTGCTTTTATTAAATTTTCGAAATAGTTATTTTTGAATAACCCTGTATATTAAATTTTGTATCCTACCACGGTTGACGCCATATTCCGGGGGGTATTGTAGTCTTCTATGTCGGAATCACCATAATGTAGCGGTGAACGTGTGAAGGGTGTTCGCCACAATTATTTTATTTTTGTCTAGGAAAGGTGTGGAAAGGATCATGCCATTGTGCTGGAGGTCGCTATCCAATGTGGTGGTCACAATGCAATTTATATTTGACGTAAAATAGCACATGGTATAAAATATAAAACAGAACGTAGAGTTGAAAACATAACAATGAATTTATTAAGTATTTGATGTACATGCATGTGAACTGAAAGGTTAGACAGAGTTGTGTCTCTTAGACTAGGTAATATTTGTACCTAAGCTCATAAAGAATAAGTTGATTGTTAAAATGTAGTTTACAAGATTGAGTATGTTTTGAGTGTTTGGAATTGTGTATTGTGCAAGTTGGATAAAAGTTCAGAATTATAGTTGCATGAATTGATGTACAGTTCTTTTAGGTCTGACTGCATTAGTCAAGACGGGAGTTCTTTTAGAGTCACATTTTGGTAGCGGTGTTAGGACGCACGAGTGACGAAGAATCGAAGAAGAGTGAGAAAGAGAGAGAGAGAGAATCACACGTGTTTGGTTTTTATAATTTTGTTGTATCATGTGACAGGATAAAACTGAGTTAGCGCTAAAATAGATTTGTCGCGTGGGAGTGATTTGATTGGTCGAAACTGACCAATCAGCAAGCTAGATTGAAGGTGATTAACCAATGAATACTTGTTATATATTTTATATGTAAAATGGTGGTGGTGGCTACCACAGTATAACTGTAAAGAATTTGTATTTATTATACATTTAACAAAGCGTTTTATATGTAAACAATTTGAATTTCTTTAAAAAAATGTTCGAAGTTTTTCAGTACACTATAAAAGAATGTCGTCATGGCAGTTTCACCTGTATTGTTTGCAGAATAGATGTCTTCGTCATCTAGGATAACGTTGTCTTCGACGACAGTGTAATCTCGCCTTTCTTCATCAAAAATAGTTGTCATCTTCACCGTCGTAGAGCGCCATCGTATAAAAAAAAACAAAAAAAACCCAAATCCTTGCCACGTAATTTCCTAAATATTCCAGAATATTCAATACTGGAAAACTTGGTATTTTAATCAGTGGCTACGTAGTGAAGGGTTGAAAGCTGAAACAGAAGGTTTTATCCTTGCTGCACAGGACCTATGCTCGTTAACAAGAAATTATCAAACACATATACTAAAATATTGTGTTAGTCCAAAATGCAGATTTTGTGATAAATATTCAGAAACAATTGGTCATCTTGTATCAGGTTGCACGGCATTGGCACTCACTGAATGTAAAACCCGGCATGACAAATTGAGACAATATCTGCACTGGAAAATCTACAACTTCTACAGAAAGGAAACTGAATGAAATTGATATGAACACCACCCAGGCCGGTTACGGAGATGTGACCTCTAAAAGACTACACAATATATACAGACAGAACAACCAAAGCTAACCACCGAAACATTGTTATTAGAGACCGCAAACAAAAATTGCCTCCTTATTGATATGGCAGTCCCTGCAGACTGCAATGTATCTTTGAAGATCTTCAAAAAAAACTATCAAAATACAAAGGAACTTGAAATCGAAATCTAAAAAATGTGGCACATGGGAGCATCAACAATCCCTGTTGTAGTTGGAGCAATAACTATAACAACACTAACAATAACAACACTAACAATAACGATAACAACACTAACAATAACAACACTAATAATAACAATAACTACATTAATAATAACAATAACAATAACAACACTAACAATAACAATAAAAACACTAACAATAACAACACTAACAGCACTAACAATAACAACACTAACAATAACAACACTAACAATAACCATAACAACGCTAACAATAATAACAATAATAGCAACACTAACAATAACAATAACAATTTCATATAGGAAGAAAATGAGTAACTACCGACACCGAGGTTCGAACGTGACACTCTGGCCTTATGAATATATGTTTTCCGCCAAGTGTATAAATAGCGGTGTCAATCTACTGACTGTAGGGATTATTGAGTTACTATTGAGTGGAACTATCCAGTCGAATTAGTGTGAATTATTGTGCGTCGATGATTTGTGTTTGGATTTAGGATTTACCGGGTGTTAAGCCGAGTCGCGCTACTAACAATGTATTCAGTGAAATGGTTAATTATCTTTGGTTAAATTTTACTTCTTTGTTCTTGTTAAGTATTTATTTGCTGTTGTAATTAAATACTGTTTTATTTTAACATTGAAGTCTTGAGTTATAGAAAATTATTACCAGCCACCGTACGTTAGAAATAATAATAATAATAATAATAATAATAATAATAATAATAATAATAATAATACGAGATGAAATGCGTTGTAGGTTCTGTCAACAAAATAAGATATTCCAAACGGACCTTAAGAATTTTACACGGAAATCGGACAAAAAGTTTAGATATCAAAAAGTCATCACCTATTGAAGATGTGCAAACGTTTTGGGAGAATATGTGGAATCATCCAATATAAGATCAATGCAGAGTGGATTAGACGAGAACAAAAAAGAATGAAGTATAAACCTATGCAAGAATGGAAAAATATAACCAGGAATAATGTTAGGCAATTTCTAACAAAATCCCCAAAATGGAAATTCCCAGGAAATGACAAGGTAACCAACTTTTGGCTCTATCGTCTGTTAGCAATCCATAAATCCCTTGCACAAACTTCATCAACACTAATTAATAATCCCAATTAAATTCCAGAATGGATCACTAAAGGTATTACATATCTCCTGTCAAAAACGGGTGAAACAGATGATCCAAAAATTTATAGGCCAATAACATGTCTGTCCATCACATAAATTGATCACGTCAGTCCTGACGAGATTTGCTTTTCTTTTTTCTCAATGAAAATAACAGAAGGGGTGTCGAAGAGGTTCATATGGTTGCAAAGATCAACTAATAATAAATAAAATGATCCTGGAAAATTGCAGGACAAAAGATAGAAATCTCTGGATAGCTTGGTTAGATTAGCGTAAAGCTTTTCATAGTATGCCACACTCTTGGATAAATTGAAAGAATGTAGGACATTAAGATCATTATTATCTAATTTATCATCCATACGGCCGAAGATAAGGTTTATTGGGAAAATCTTAATAAAACCTAGTATAACATCGCTTCAAATGTTTGCCTTTCAATTCGAAATTCCCTGGAGATTAGCCGGGATAGAAAGGCAGCAGATAAAGACCAGCGGCCATAACGATATTGTGATATGACTATCAAGTTAAGGGCTCTAGTCCACATCTACGTAATGTAAATACTGACAATGATGGGGTCTATAACACCGAAGTTAATATCCTCCACTGAGAAAATTGGAAGAATGCTCAGTATAGAATCATTGCTTGTCTTTGCAAATATCCTGCAAAAGGGGATCTCTGAGATCGTACGGCTTGATTAGCAAACCTATAATGCAAGATCTTGAAAACGAAAACTCTGTTAAAGATGTCAATAATAATAATAATAATAATAATAATAATAATAATAATAATAGTTGAACGAATGTATTAAATTTAACCCAAAGAGGGTTGACAGTCGGCACACTGACTGCATTTTGACCATATGACTTAAGGGACGTCTACAGACAAGAAAGGGAGTGACAATCTCATGCAGAGGTCCCATGTGTGTTCTGTCTCTGGTATGCTGAAGGTGACACTTTGTTTTCTGCGGGAAGGCGTTTCCCTGGAGACATGTGCAAGCTTCTCCTTCTCTGACTCGAGGTGTTTGAAGCCCTTAATAGTAGACTAAGAAAACAGTGTTAAAGATATCAATAATAATAATAATAATAATAATAATAATAATAATAATAGTTGAACGAATGTATTAAATTTAACCCGAAGAGGGTTGACATTGACTTCATTTTGACCATATGACTAAAGGTATGTCTACAGACAAGAAAGATTTCTAAAAATGGAAATATAAAAAACAAAATAATAACGTCAGGGAGATTGAGACTCAAACGGATTGATCATATCAGTCCAAAAAAAAACAAAACAAAAAAAAAACTGTCCCGCTTCTCTGGGTAATCACAAAAGAGATATGAAAGAAAGGCAAAGTTTAATAAACGTATCCTTAAAAAAAATAAATAAATAAATAAATAAAAGAAAAAGAAGAAAATAAAATTAAAAAGAAGTGTGTTATCAAAAGGAGGTTTTGCTAGGGATTTCCCTTATAGATAAAGAAGAGGCTTAAGGCAACAGAGCTGTTGCTCTACAGAAGGATGCTGAGAATACCATGTAAGCAACACGGAAGTTTTACGGAAAATGAAAAATAAAAAGACACGTATACTTAAAATATGAAAGAGGCAGTTGACATTTCTGGTTAATAACAAGAGAAAAGAATGCTTGGAAAGTTTGACACTCACAGGACATCAATATGGAAAGAATAAAAGCAGCAAGTAAACTACATAACGACCTTGTGTAAACGGATCGGGGTAAAGTAAAAAAAAAAAAAAAAAATTCCGAAACGCTACTGAGGGATAGGAAGATGTGGAGAGCTCTGACCGCCCAAATTCCGAAGAAGAATGCAATGACCAAAATCTGTCTCAGAAAAATAAACGCGAATTCCAAAACAGAATACTGGAGTTGTGGAACACGAAGGTGACTGTCATGCAAATCGTTATCGGAGTACTCGGAATAGTCCAGACATTCGGAAGGAAAAGTCTGTAGGGATTGAAAATCGGAGGAACGGTATGGATTAACAAACCAAACGACGCGGCTGAAAAACCACTAAAATCCTAAGTACTACGGCGTGAAAGAGGATTGCTGTCACTTTAACTTCAAGGAAAGAAATCGCTCCGTACCAATGTGAACACTCGTTTAGGGAAATAATAATAATCATAATAATAATAATAATAATAATAATAATAATAATAATAATAATAATGTCTGAAAAAGGTTTGTCACAATTTAAAGGAAATATTTGAGAGGCTATGGTAATTGTCATGTTTTTTGGTGACAACTGTTTGTATTTAGCCTCTAGGCGGAATCTCATTAAAGACAGTGAAATAAAAGGACAACCCTCATCTAAATCCAATTACTAATCTTAAAAAAATTGTCTGTCCCTCTCAGAAAAGAAGAAATCTAACTAATTGTCTGTGGAGTTGCGTAAATTCCGACAGCGTCAACATATTCCTATGAGTCTCTGCTTGAAATGAACGAGAAAATAAGATAAAAATTAAAACTGGTCTTCTTTCTGTCGTTACACTCTGTTTACTGACTCTACAGAGTCTAAGAGTAAAAAAAAATATTTACGTGTCAAGACTAACCCTAACCTTTTGAGCCCTGCGTTCCTTAAACAAATTTAACCCGTCTGCCTGAACTCCGAAGACAAAATTCGCAAATAATTGGTATGTAATGTTTCACAGGAGATATAAAAAAATAGTTACAAGTGTTTACCCACCGTTCAACCGGTGGATGGGCATTAAGTCATTTTTCTTTAGCACCGTTCAACCGGTGGCTGAGCAATGCGTTATTTTCCTCTACCGCTGGTAAAGCGGTGGTCCGGGCTCAAAGGGTTAATCTACCAATGGGGATTGATACATTTTTAAAAATATGCCTCAGTTTGCGTGAGAACGATACACAGCATAATTCTTCAGGCTGACTAAAAACTAAATTTTCATGTGAGCTTCTTTTCATTTGTACCTCACACTTATTGATTGACTGGTTGTTATTTATGGCTTATCAACCTTTTCCAGGTTATTTAAAGCCGGAAATGACTTACTGATACATTTTATATTAATTAACCCATAGCTAGCGGGGAAGAGTTAGATTCTGTTGTATCATCGAGGTGAATGATAAACAGAAAAGAATGAGTGCTTAATATATTTATTCAGCACCAGTATATAGTGCTAACGAATGCATACAAAAAACACACAACAATAAGTTACAAAACAATTAACAAGACAACTTACAAGGAATAAAGGAGGTTCAAATGCTGTATATCCAAACGAAGCGAGATCAGTCCGAATATTAATCAGCTTAGTATCAACTTATTAATAAACTGCTCAAGTCCTTAATCATAGACTATTTAAAACTATGAGTCAGGCCATCTGTTAGAGTGCTGAAGGGGTGATATCTACTGTACAACAGAAACTGATATTATAAAGTGTTTGTATATATTTTTATACGGTTAACAATTTATATTTTTCTGAATGGGTTTAGCAACATGCCTGACATTCATGAGTAAGTCTCGATCTCGCGAGGCTATTTACGAATATGACTCGAGTTAAAGAAATAAGGGTGTGTTTGTATAAACACAATGACACATACATATGTAGTTTCTTACCTAACTTTTTGCTTAAGGTATAGTGGAAGATCAGATTCATGATTATACCTTTATCTTCTCAATGATTTTCAAGTGTTACCCATTTGAATTTTAGTATATATCTATATTTCTGAAATGAAGTACTGTAAATATATATACTATTTACATCGTTCGGACTGTTGTTTTCGTCTTTATTGTCATATTCAATTCATAATCAGCTTTTGTATCAACTTATTAATCAACTGTTGAGGTCCTTAATCGTAGACTATTTAAGGCTATGAGTCAGGCCATCTGGTAGAGTGCTGAAAGGGTGCTAGCTACTCTACAAAAACAATTGATATTATAAAGTGTTTGCAATATTTTTTTATACAGCTATGGGTAGCATCCTAGTCGTGTGCTTGGCTAGTGCATCGTCGTCTGTGACTATAGAGGCCGATGCAGGAGTGACAATCTCGGTTGCAGAGCTCGCATGTTTGTTTTGTCTCATACCTATGTTGGAGCTGTCACTCTGCTTTCTGCTGGCCCGTCTTTCCGTGACGACTTGTGTCAGGTTCTCCCTCTCTGACTTGAGGTGTTTGAAGTCCTTAATCGTAGACTATTTAAGACTATGAGTCAGGCCATCTAGTAGGGTGTTGAAGGGCTGCTAGCTAATCTACAACAGATTCATACCTTCTCCAAGGGTATTTGCGCGTAAGTTAATATCAGAAACACCACTAGAATTGAAACTCAGCTCTCTAATTTCAAATTCCGATCCGTTATCCATTACACCACCCACACATCCAAGCTTACAGAACCTGGTATTTCCAAGCGGTCACTCCTCTGGGGACTGACCAAGCTCGACGTTGCCTTAACTTCGGTTATCGTTCGGGAACTCGGGTCCCCGATTAATGATTCCGATTTGTTATCCATTACACCACCGCACATCCAAACCATCAAGTTACTGACTAGGCCCGACGTTTCTAAACTTCGGTGACCGCTGTTTCAACGTGATACGGCCGTAATTCGTACATACCACTTGATTCATGACCTCTTTAGGTCAAATTTCAGTCGTCATCTTTCTGTTTATTCTCTTTATTTTCTCTTCTCTTCATACCACATGCCTTATTCAGAATTACGATTTCGATTGTAATACTCTACCCTGAGTAGCTCTCAAGCATTGTATAAAGTGAAATTTAGTATTTAAAAAATAGATTTAGTTAATGTAGATTATTTTAAAATTAGCGCTAAAAAAAGTAATAAAATTCAAAATTTCTTCGGGCCGAGTTTTCAAATGTATCCCTGTTAAACACATTTAAAAAAAATAATAGCCAAAACGACATTTTACTTAGAATTACTGAAATGATCAGAGCCCGACATATGTGCAGGTAAGACATCCCACATTGTGTACACAAAGGTTGTCATTGGAGACACAATACCTTAACGATATAAAAAAATGCGAAACGAAGATGAAGGCGATCTACTAATTCTTCAATTATATAAGATATTTATTAATTTTAAGCGGCATGTAAGGTGGAGTTTCTTTTCATGTAGCAGCAAAATGAAATAATCTTTGGCTAGGTAGGTAAAAGAGCTACCGTAGTCAGACATGAACGAAAACAGAAGTACTGTATCTAAATCTTCGTTATCTGTCTATATTTCTCAGATGAGGTATTATGTACACTATTTACATTATTCGGACTATTGTCCTCATCTTTGTCGGCATATTTATTACAACGTTTCGGCTTTCAGTATCTGTCTATATTTCTGAGATGAGGTATTATGTACACTATTTACATTATTCGGACTATTGTCCTCTTTTTTGTCGCCATATTTATTACAACGTTTCGGCCTTTCAGTATCTGTCTATATTTCTGACATGAGGTATTATGTACACTATTTACATTATTCGGACTATTGTCCGCATCTTTGTCGCCATATTTATCACAACGTTTCGGCCCTTCAGTGTCTGTCTATATTTCTGACATGAGGTATTATGTACACTATTTACATTATTCGGACTATAGTCCCCATCTTTGTCGCGATATTTATCACAACGTTTCGGCCTTTCAGTATCTGTTTATATTTCTGTGATGAGGCATTATGTACACTATTTACATTTTTCGGACTATTGTCCTCATCTTTATTGCCATATTTATTACAACGTTTCGGCCCTTCAGTGTCTGTCTATATTTCTGAGATGAGGTATTATGTACACTATTTACATTATTCGGACTATTGTCCTCATCTTTGTCGCCATATTTATTACAATGTTTCGGCCCTTCAGTATCTGTCTATATTTCTGAGATGAGGTATTATGTACACTATTTACATTATTCGGACTATTGTCCTCATCTTTGTCGCCATATTTATTACAACGTTTCGGCCTTTCAGTATCTGTCTATATTTCTGAGATGAGGTATTATGTACACTATTTACATTATTCGGACTATTGTCCTCATCTTTGTCGCCATATTTATTACAACGTTTCGGCCTTTCAGTATCTGTCTATATTTCTGACATGAGGTATTATGTACACTATTTACATTATTCGGACTATTGTCCTCATCTTTGTCGCCATATTTATTACAACGTTTCGGCCTTTCAGTATCTGTCTATATTTCTGAGATGAGGTATTATGTACACTATTTACATTTTTCGGACTATGGTTCTCATATTTCTCGCCATATTTATTACAACGTTTCGGCAGTTGTACGCTCCGGCTTTCTTCAGGTGGTTGGAATGTCGAACTAAACCCTTTATTTAGCTCATTGCGGAAGACTGTTCTAATTCCACGTGTCATGTTTAATGAATGTCAGCAGAACTACATCTATTTTACTTCAAATATCTTCTTCATCTGAGAGGAAATTGTCCAGCATTCACTGCCATATTTAGTTTAATCGTTTTGTTTATTTAATGCCAGTTTTATGTGGTAGTTTTGTTGAAGTTATATTTTGGAATACAGCTTGATTTCGTTAAGATCTTGCAGGATATCATATATGGATTAAAGTCATAAAAGAGCTCTTTCATGTTGATTGTTTGGTTGGTTAATTTTATTTAGCGGCATATCGACCTCTATGAGTTATTTACTTCCGAAATCTAAATTTTTTGAACGCAGTTATTGTTGTGGTGGGATCCACCTAATCTGCATAGGTGACTACCAACTATATAAATAATGGTTGATACCGGAAGACGAGAGAAGGAAGTAGAATCACGAGATCCAACTAGAGACTCTGATCGACTGCGACTAGTCAACACATTCTCCAGGAACGTCTTCCCAGAAATATACAGAAATACTATATGTACTTATTGTGTACACTTTCTTGTTATAATACATTCTTGTTCTAAGTACATTTTGTGTTGCATTATTATTCCATGCAATAGGCGAGATTCAACATTGAGTCAAGACTCAACAATTATATACCTTGGATAACAGATATTTTATATACAATTGAATGCCTTCAACTGCAGAAAAAGTGTGTTGCTGGTAATTCTTCTGTAAAACGTATTGTTGCTCATTCTATAAATATTCATTGTTTGTCATTTTACTATAAAAATGTATTGTTCTATTTTCAAGTTTTGTCTTTGTTTGGGGTTTCATAGATGGAACCCTAACAGGTGGTACTGTTATATTCCGAGCTAAGGGAATAAATAATTAACACCAGGTGGATAATAGAAGAAAGGTTTATTGTACACAACCAGTACAATAAGAAATAGGGTACAGTTATACACCATTGTCAATCTAGTATTGAGTGCCACTAATTGGAAGGTCGGACGTGCTTGCGTTTTCTCTCTCTCACACTCTTAATATTTAACCCCCCCCCAACGAGGGATGTATGTGACACAAGGCCGAGTTTATCGTGGGTTCTCGGAGCACGTAGGCTTGGCCAAAAATATTCCCTTAAAACCCGCATAAGCGGGTTCAGGGTTTGTCTACTTCCCCGGACGAAACTTTGCCCTTCGGCAAAGCCTCATCTGGTTTCCTCTCTGCTCAAGGCAAAGAGTTCTTCTTTCTTAATACGTTATTTCAATAGAGATGCAAAATAACACAGTATTAAAAAAGAAGAAGCAAAAGTCATTCTTTCTAAATATTCACAGCAATACTTTTCACCTATCATATTATTTTGCTTTGTTTTCGACATTTCAGTTGAATTTTGGACGGCAGGATGATTAAAGATTCTTGGCCAGACCTGCTTTCCAAAATCAGTGTTTCAATGACCAAACATTAGGATTTTATTGAACGATTTGAAAAAACACATCAGGAATTTATTTTACATATGTTAGTTCACTTCAATGTTGTTTTGTGTTAATGTGCGTCTTTTCAAGGTGATTTAAATGCAATGCGAAAAAATACAATACATGTATTCTTTGAATGTTGATTTTTTTTAAATCTTTAAAGTATTGTTGCTCATTTTCTATAAATATTTATTGTTTGTTATTTTACTATAAAAATGTATTGTTCTATTTTCAAGTTTTGTCTTTGTTTGGGGTTTCCCTATTTGCCCAATAGATTGAACCCTAACAGTACCCGAGTCAGGGTAGTCCCTGGAACAACAGCAGTTAACAGGCAGTTCCACATTCTTCAAACCCTCCAATCTCCCGATCTGAGGCCTTGCTGTCGGATGTAGTTTATCGTCACACTGCCATCTAAGAGGATTGATATTACATAACAGTCGTCCAAGGTTTTCTTTGGTTCTAATAGCTTTTTCCTCTTTCTTAATACTTTGCTTAGCTTCTGGAAGCCATCGTTCGTTATTTCAATAGAGATGCCAAATAGCACAGCATTAAAAAAAAGAGAAGCAAATGCTATTCTTCCGAAATATTCACAGCAACATTTTTCACCTATCATATTATTTTCCTTTGTTTTCGACATTTCAGTTGAATTTTGGACGACAGGATGATTAGAGATTCTTTACTTTTTAAAAATCAGTATTTCAATGAGCAAACATGAGGATTTTATTGAATTATTTAAAAAAAAATATCAGGAATTTCTTTTACATATGTTAGTTTACTTCAATGTCTTTTGGTTTAATGCGCGTCTTTTCAAGGTGATTTAAATGCAATGCGAAAAAATCACAAAACATGTATTCTTTGAATGTTGATTTTTTTTATATACGTCCAATAATTCCTGCAGGTATAGCTCTCCGTATCTACTATTAAAATATCTCTAACGGAGAACAGTGTAGAAGGACCCTTGCTAAATTTAGAACTGATCGTAATCGTTGGAAGAGGGTTCTTTAAAATGCTATGCACAAGCAATCCAAGCCAACGTTCAAAACCAAACGACTTGGGTCTCGTGGGTGCTCGAAAATCTCCGACCAAATTCTCAATAGACGCAAAATGTCAGCCTACTATCATAAATAGTCCAGCAGTCATTTATTCTTCGTCAGATAAGGCAAAGCTCTTCGCAAAGAGCTTTCGCTATAACTCCACCTTAGATAACAAGGGTCATCTCTTTCTCGACTTCGCCCTTCTCTTATAATATTTCTATCACAGCCTGGGAAATCTTATCAAAAGTTATGAATCTGAGAAAGCTACCAGTCTAAATGAAATCACAGTGATTTTTTCTTATGAATATTAACCCTGAGTTATCTCAAGTCTTATTAAAATTATTCAACCGTTGACTGAAGGAGAAATCCTCCCTATGGATACAAACAGGGGGATTGGTTGTTCGGACTTACTGTGGTTTGTTTATAAAAAATGTATCCGTTTCAATATGTTATTGATACACGTGAATTTTCTTTATAAGCTTTTCGTTTTATTTGGTGTGCGTAATAATTTGAATTTCCTGGTCGAGCTCTGACGAATGAGGAGCGATAACCGGTTGGCTCATTCCGTTTGAGTTTCTCTTTTTCTTAGTTGTGGCGTTCCCTCTTTGTCTCTTTTAACTACATCCCTGTTATTGCCGTAAAAATTTGCGTTTCATGCCTCTGGGTCGGTCCTACTTCTTGGTCCTCAAGAGAATCTTACAGCACCGCCTCGTAGTTCAACTATAAATTCATAGCATTATTATTCAGTCGTCGAATTTTTAATATTTTTTTCTATTAAATTAAATTATATTCCCGGTAAATTAATGATAAAAAATTATATTAATTATAAAAAACAAATTATCTCAGAAATTTTTGGACGAATAAATTCGAGTATCTTGGAATCATTACGTCCAATTACGTGCTAATACCATTGACAAAGATATCGATCCATCCCTTCCCCCAGCTATGGGTAAAACAGCAGGACATACTGTGTCCTATAGCATTGGGTGGCAATTAGTCTAGGAGAATGAAAATCTGAATTCAAATCACCTGCTGCCTTGTACGTCCTGTAACTTCAAAAACAAATCCACATCTCAGAGGCGAGGGGGTAGCTTTAACATCCCCTGTGCAAAAAGAACCAGCCAGCCATTGCACTATTCTGCCTTAAATGTCACCATGAACCACAGTTGTGAGATATAGGTGAGTGATGATCCTAGCAGCGGCTCCAAATAAGCTAACCGAATAAAATGTAATGAAATTAGAATCAAAATATCTAATACAAACAAGAAACTAAATATCTGATTTGATTTAATTTGTATAATGGCACATCAACTCCTGATGGGTTATTTAATGCGAAATTTTTTTTTTGAGAACTTTGAAGTAATATAAGTATGATATGTTATTCTGCTTTCACAGTTGAATACATGGTACATGAAACTCAGATTTTGTGCATATACATGTTTATATGAATATAATTACCAGAGGCGGTGATACGTATTTTTATGTTGTAGTATTGGTGAAGTTACATTTTGGAATACAGATCGGTTTCTTTACGAAATTGTAGGATATTATATGGATTAAGGTCATGTAGGGTTATTTAATGCCGAACGCTTAATATTTTGTACGCAATTTTATGTCTTCAACTACAGATAAAATGTATTTTTTAGTCACTTTGCGTTGATTATTTTACTACAAATCTGTATTGCTGGTATTTTTATTATAAATAGGTATTGTTGGCAATTTATTTTATATAAAGATGTATTGCTGGTATTTTTACTATAAATAGGTATTGTTGGCAATTTATTTTATATAAAGATGTATTGCTGGTATTTTTACTATAAATAGGTAGTGTTGGCAATTTATTTTATATAAAGATGTATTGCTGGTATTTTTATTATAAATAGGTATTGTTGGCAATTTATTTTATATAAAGATGTATTGCTGGTATTTTTACTATAAATAGGTATTTTCATACTTTCATAATGTTTTGTTCTTGTTTTGAGTGTTCACTATTTCTCCATAGCTTGGGCGTTAACAGGTGCCACCAAACCCGCGTCTAGGTGGATCTGGGAACAACCGCAGTTAAGAGATGATTCCACGTTCCTCAACATCTCCAATCTCCCGATCAGACGCCTTACTGTCGGATGTAGTTTATTGTCATACCCGGAACTCGACTATATATATGACACTTTGGTAACTATTTATGCACAAGGTGCAACAGACAGGATGCAACGTGCACCTCAGTAATCTAGGTGACCAGGAGCTCGCAGTTGACTCTTACTCCGATATAGCTTGGGGTTAGTCTGGCTCGTAAAATTAAATATCACCCAAACCAAGCTCGTAATGTCTCATCGCCACCGAGTGGACACTGAACTGTCTACTACCATGATGGATGGTTGTTCTCTAAAGGAGAGTCCATGTCTTGAACCCAAGTTGAACTCGGAGATACGGTCCATCGCTAAAGATGCTGGAAAAATGGTCGGTTCTTCCTACCGCTCCGACAAGTAAATAATTCCGCCTGCTTTGCTCTACCGTTCAGTCAATCAGGGAGACAGTGAGTGAGTTGGTTAGTCAGTCGGTCAGTCAGTGAGTTAGTCACTGAGTGAGTGAGTGTGTCAGGTAGACTTTCATTCAATCAGTAAGTGAGCCAGTCAATCAGTGAGGGAGTGAATGAGTGAGTGAATCAGTGAGTCAGTCAGTGAGTCAGTTAAGTGTCCTATGTTGTCGCAAGTTTGAATTTTTGTCGCTTAAGCCACCGTTCGTCACCCGAGTCTGTTTTTGTTCATAAATTTGTTTGTGAACCGATTTGTTCATTATTACAGAGGTTCGTAACCAGAGGTTCCACTGTATTTGATGAGAGACGTTCGTAACCCGAGGTTCAACTGTATTTGATATGAGAGACGTTCGTGACCCGAGGTTCCACTGTATTTGATATGAGAGACGTTCGTAACCCGAAGTTCCACTGTATTTGATGAGAGACGCTCGTAACCCGAGGTTCCACTGTATTTGATGAGAGACGTTCGTAACCCGAGGTTCCACTGTATTTGATGAGAGACGTTCGTAACCCGAAGTTCCACTGTATTTGATATGAGAGACGTTCGTAACCCGAAGTTCCACTGTATTTTATATGAGAGACGTTCGTAACCCGAAGTTCCACTGTATTTGATATGAGAGACGTTCGTGACCCGAGGTTCCACTGTATTTGATATCACGTTTACGTGATGATGGTTTCGAAATTCCTACATTTTAATTTTCTTGATTCTTACTTGATTTGACTTTATATCGATATCCTCCAGAATTTGTAATCATTGTTTAAAAATTTATTTTACTGAATATTATTATTGAGTGGCTGAAATATTTGAAAAAATATTTTATTCTGCATCACGTGTTGCAGTGTTGAACTTTGATCGAAGACATGGCAACTGTAAAAGTGGATAAAGTGGGAAAACGTGAATGGAGAAGATAGTGAGAAAAAAGGAAAAGAAAAGTAGGTAAAAGAGGAAAAAAGAAAGAAAGGTAGAAAGAAAGAAAGAAAGAAAGAAAGAAAACTAGAAATAAGAAGAAGTAGAAGAAGGAGATGATATAAAACTGTAATGACAGAGAAAGAAAAGAAGAACATTAGGACAGAGAAGAAGATAATGTCAGAGGGGAGGAGGAGGAGGAGGAAGAAGAAGAAGAAGAAGAAGAAGAAGAAGAAGAAGAAGAAGAAGAAGAAGAAGAAGAAGAAGAAGAAGAAGAAGAAGAAGAAGAAGAAATGACAGTAGGAGGGGAGGAAGCTGGGAAAAAAAGGCTAGAGAAGAATAAGATGAGGGCGAGGAAGAGTTAGCAGGATGGAATAAGAATATATAGTCAAAGAGGAAGAAGCAGAAGAATGAGTCGAAAAGTAGATGAAGATGAAGGCGAAAATGAAAACGAAGATAAAGAAAACGAAGAAGACAAAGATGAAAACATCACACTTTAAAAACGCTTCCTCCTTTACTATTTTTCTCCTTAACAGTTGCTGGTCATCATGTAAGTAATTTTGCCACAACCATCAAGCACTGATGAGCAATCATACACACATCCAAGCATACACTCAGACTTACTGTTTCCATAAATTGTAGTTTTTGTGAGTATGTTGTTATTATGTTCAACAGGAAAACGTTTGTTTATTTGTTTATTTATATTTGAAATATTCGGTTACCACTGCTTTTCGGTTTTTAGATGAGGGTGAGGAGGAAATAGAGAGATAGAAAAAAGAATTATAAAAGCAGAATGAGTAGGAAAAGACGGAGAAAAAGATTAATATGACGAGGAAAATAAAAAGGAAGATGAAGAAAGCAAAGAAGAAGACAAAGAAAATGAAAGAAAAGAAGAAGAAAAAAGAGTAATACGAGGAAGGAAAAGATGAAGACGACGGCGAGAATGGACAAGAAGAAGAAGAAGAAGAAGAAGAAGAAGAAGAAGAAGAAGAAGAAGAAGAAGAAGAAGAAGAAGAAGAAGAAGAAGGAGGAGGAGTATATAGATAGGAAGAAATGAAAGACAATTGTAAAAGGATGAAAGGAAAGAGATGAAAGATGCGAGCAGGAAGGAGTAGTAGTAGTAGTGATAGAAGAGGAGGAAGAGGAAGAATATATATATATATATATATATATATATATATATATATATATATTCTCCATTTCCCTCTAACTTCTACTTTTCGTCATCCGTTTCTTTACTACTTAAATTAAAAGATTATCTATCTATCTATCTATCTATCTATCTATCTATCTCTCTCTCTCTCTATATATATATATATAGATATACCTTTTCACCGTTTCTCTCTAACTTCTGCTTTTCGTCATTCGTTTCTTTTCTCCTTAAATTAAAATCTATCTATCTATCTATCTATCTATCTATCTATCTATCTATCTATATTTTTATATATATTTATATATATATCTTTTCTCTCTTTCTCTCTAACTTCTGTTTTTCGTCATTTGTTTTCTCTCCCCTTAACTCATAATTTCTACTCCTCCTCTTTTTTCGTTGTTCTCTATTACACCTGATATTTCCGTTTTTCACTTAACACCCGCGTTTTTCCTCCTGCCTTCTTTCTCTTTCTCTTTCTCCTCTTTATTTTCCCTTCCCATCAGAACTGTCTTTACCATAATCAGCGATAACAGCAACTATGCGTTCTCCTTCTTCTTGAATGCTTCGTCTTGCAGACATTCCGAAGGGAAAACATGACAAATCGGTCTTGTCGAACAGAGGATAGCCGTCGTCTCTGGGGGAGCCATATTACTGAAACCAAGTGTCTAATTGTTCAAAACTCCTTTATTACCAGGCTCCAGATGCCCTGACTTATTTATTTAATTTCATTAATTTATTTTTATATTTGCTGCACCCAGGCACATCTGTACTTGTCAGTTCTTCATCTTGCTAATTTTTGTGCTCTTTATTTGAGGAAGTTTTGTTACGCTTATTTTGAGTCAGGCAGATTTAATGTTGGAGGCTAAAAGTGAAAAAAAATTAGAAATAAAAAATATAACAAAGGTCACTTGGTGGGAAAATGGATATGAAGTTGAAACAATAATCAAGACACTACACTCATGTGTACAGTTCGTAGTAATTGATTATTACAAATACAGACTTGAAGCAACTGGCACGTGGTTCTACAGAAGGATGATAAGGATACCATGGGCTGAAAATGTGAGCATCGACGATGTTCTAGAGACAATTTACCCCCCCCCCAAACAAAAAAAACAACGCTTATATTAACATCAGGAAGGTGAAAAATTTCTAAGACGTAATGAGGAAAGAGGGCTTGGAAAATCGACACTCACAGGACAGATAGAAAACAGGATAGACATAGGAAAACAACGCATAACCTACCTGGCGAGCCTGAATGAATGGATGAGAGAGAGAGAGAAAGATTGAGAGAGAGAGAGAGAGAGAAAGAGAGAGAGAGAAAGAGAGAGAGAAAACAAAAATAAAAGAAGTTGACTAAATGATTGGTTGGACAGTGATTTGGGCGTCAGACTTTGTTAAGAGTAACGAGGCACATGAAATTTTGGTAGAAGAAAAATAAGAAGAAGAAGAAGAAGGAGGAGGAGGAGGATGGTAGGAGGAGGAGAAGAAGAAGAAGAAGGAGGAGAAGAAGACGAAGAAGAAGAAGAAGGATGATGATGAGGAGGAGGAGAAGAAGGAGGAGGAGGAGAGGGAGAAGTAGCAGAAGAAGGAGGAGGAGTTGAAGAAGAAGAAGGAGGAGGAGGAGAAGAAGAAGGAGGAGAAGAAGGAGGAAGAGAAGAAGAAGAAGAAGAAGAAGAAGAAGAAGAAGAAGAAGAAGAAGAAGAAGAAGAAGAAGAAGTTATACTCTCAATGATTGTCTCGGTTTTATTTTCCAATGATACTCATAGTTGTACTCTCTATGATACACTTTGCTTATATATTTCGATAGGGTGCACAACATCTGAAATGATATCTCCTTACAAGTGTTAGATCAGATTAAAAATCTAATATTACTGCTGTGCTATATCCGAGCTGGAGTTGTACAATTTTCATTTTCCAGTATTGACAGAGTTTAGGCAGCCTTGAAAGCAATAGATTATATTCCATCTTACAGAGGAAAGCACTCAAGTCTATTGATACTCTGTCGCTATATGCACGGCAAATGTTCAGAGGAGATACGTTTATTCATATAATCAGTATGATATTATATATTTATAGTTTATTAAATCTATATCAATAAATGCGAATGTCATTGTGTCACACTTTTTCAACTAGAAGCCGTAGCCAAACATATACAATTTTAGAATCAGGTGGGCACTGTGAGTAAATTAAAAACATTTCGGGTCGGATGCAGACCCGTAATCCTGAAATTTTGGATTCCTAAGTTTTCATTACTACGATTGTTTTCGGCGATTTTTTACGTAATTTTTGCGACGATAACAAAATTGGGAATAATTAAAATTAATTGTGAAATCCAGCGAAAGTCACCCATGAAATAAAAATAATTGACTGTGAAGAAATTAAGAAACTCCGTACATCAAATTGTCTTTAAATTAAGTGGCAGCAGAAGAATTATCGATGAACTTTTAAAAGGTAAGCTTAAATATTAATGTAATACTTAAATGCCGCGATCAATTTTGAGTTCTTTTCTCGTTTATTGTTGCCTGTTGCATACAGCAGCAGTATGCGTCGCAAAAAGAAATCTCTGCCAACAGAGGACCGGATTGCAATGAAAAAACCCAGGCTGAAGCGAGGAAAACAAAAGTCCTGTGCAAGTGAAAACCAATAGTAGCCAGAAGAGTTTCCATTGCGGAAAATATGCAAAGACTTAGTGACACTCAAACTGCTGAATAAGCCGTTGGCCCGGTCAAGCGACCCCCACGCCGCAAGACCTAGCTTAAATGCAGCCCAAAAGTGCTGCTTTTAAGCCAGTTAATAATAAATTTAATAAAATATAAATATTATTTTCTATTTAATAGTTACATTTATAGTTTACCAAACTGACGGATCCAGGAAATCAGAAAGAGGCGGTTGACATTTTTGGACGCATAATGAGAAAAGAAAGCCAAGAAATTTTGACACTCTGAGGTCAATATCGAAGGAAAGAGGAAGAAAGAAAAACAGAAAGAAGCCTACTTAGTGAGATTGTTTAAATAAATGTCAGAACAGCGAGGGCTGGTAAAAACACTACAAAGTATAGGAAGCTGTCGAGAGACATGATTGCCTAGATTCCGAAGAGTCATAGCGCATAGAAGAAGAAGAAGAAGAAGAAATACGCTTTCAATGATACTCTCAAAGATACTCTCGGTTTTATTTCCAATGATACTCTTCGTTGTACTCTCAATGATACACTTTGCTTTAAATGTCTATTGAGACCCACTTTCAATCTGAATCTCAAGCGGAACTAACATATATTATCCATCGCCAGCGCCTCTCGCCCGATTCACACTCCTCCCCGGTCTTTTGAACAGGAGTAGAGGTTTATGCCTTTTTCCCTGTTTAGGATTGTGCTTTCGCTTTAAGACTATATTTCTTCATATATATATATATATATATATATATATATATATATATGTGTGTGTGTGTGTGTGTGTATATATATTAGAGTGTGTGTATCATTAGGGTAGTTTAGCCTATAACAGTAGCGCCTGTACACGATGAAGACGTTGTAGTGTATTTTAAAAAGTCTGCAGCGATATGCGACCTACTGGAGATGAATATGGTTGTCGATAGCTTTTGATGCTAATGCTGCTAATACAGACGTTACTTTACTCGCGAGTCTCATTGAATTAACGCGTGCCGAATCTGTTCAAGCGAGATTCAAAGACGAGAAACATGATATATGGAAAAGTAATGACACCGCTAAGGAATAGCCACTATTCTGGAAGAAAGCAAAGTTGTACGATATTGCGTTTCCCCCAATACCTTACCTTGTTGAATTTCCCTTTATCTGCGCAAATATCAAAAGCTCGTAACCGACTCGACATTGCCCCAAAAGTGATCTTTGTCTACCACTGAAAACGCTGGCACCAGATATTAAACTTACGCATCAACCACAAAGATGAAATATTTTTAAATCTTTCGAATAAAGTGTGTATTATGAATGAATGTAAACGTCCGCCCTTAGTAGAAGCATGAGTGAATGCCTAGACTGTGGGCTCTCCGATTATGAAACCTTGGTTCGATTCTCGTCATTGGTCGATTTGTCAAAGGGCGAGGAATTGTTACAGTAGAAGTGGCGTTTACATTTCTTTATTTCAACAGTAATGGCGTGGGCCCTAGATGCCAATTTAGGAGAATATTTAAATTCATGCAGTCGTAGCAATAGGAAATATATATATATATATATATATATATATATATATATATATATATATATATATATATATATGCTTATTGAAAAAGAAAAAGTGGATTTCGAAAATTTAATAAAAGCAAATGCAAAGAGGTCAGAAACACACCCAACACATTACTGGAAAAAGTTCAAAGTTTATTATTTTAATGTTGTTCAACTTGTATCCACTTATCATGGGCACCGTTGGTTGTTCGACAAACGACGAAAAGGTGTTCCACTTCTTGTCACACTCAAATCAATTGATCTGTGGATATTGACTTTACTGCTTCAACGAAATATGGAACATTTGAACAGTTTCTACACACTGTATCCCCAAAACAAAGCTCTTGTTCGAACACAAGAAAAATTAAATACAAAGATTAACCGCAGTACTTTCTCTATCGTTTTTAATGAAACATGCATAAATGAAGAATTGCTGCCTAAATACCCAATATATATATATATATATATATATATATATATATATATATATATATATATTTGTCATCCACAGACAGACTGTTTCACTGTTTCACAGCTCATCAGTGTGGCTAGACGTCCGGTTGCCTCTAGCTAGGGTCGTAACCCGACTGAATTTGCGTCAGCCGGAACTTCTCCCACTAAACCGTCGGCGCACGGCAGGGATGAAGGTGAATTTTAGCGTGTTTATTTTTAGATTTAGATAAACACACAGCACAGTGACTCAATTCTGCCGAAGAGTATATATATATATATATATATATATATATATATATATATATATATATATATATATATATATATATATATATATATATATATTACTGACTACTGATCGTTGTGAAAGGTAGCTTTACTGCCGAAAATTTATAAATTTAATTTATTTTTTTACAGAACTGGTATTCTACTCAGGATATAGTTTCAGCTTCTAGCATTGATGAAAAAGAGGTTGCTTGAACTTTTGAAAACGTCTAATGACAAACAGAGATAGACTTATATGATAAGAAAGAGTAGGTGTCATAAGTCAATCGTAACATCACCAAGTTAAGATATATTTTGAATCCAACATTTTGGTGTGACACTGTATCATTTGTTTTAAGTTGAGTATTTGCATTTAAAAAGAAAAGCAGTTTTGTTTATGACGATAAACTACATCCGGCAGCAAGGCTTCTAATCGAGAGATTGGAAGTTTTGAGGAATGTGGAATATATCTTGATTGTTGTTATTCCTAATTCCACCCTAACTCGTGGTGGCAGCACCTGACAGGGTCCCGCCTATGGGCAAATAGTGAAACCCCAAAAGAAAACACTATGAAAGTATCAAAATATATTTTACAGTTAAAATACAAGCAATGCATTTTTATAAAAAAATGACAATACATATTTATAGTAAGATGGCCAAAAATACATTTTTAAAGTAAAATAACCAACAATATGTTTTATCTGAAGTTGAAAGTAAACAATTGCGTTTAAAATATATTAATTTGAAGCTATAAAAATGTCTTAAACTTATTTAGATTTCGACTTTAAATAACTCATAGAGATGTTGATATGCAACTAAACAGAGCCAACAAAGCAACCATACATTAAACGGAAAAGAACCCGAAATATTTTGGCCTGGAGAAGTCATGGCAATCATACTTGGCAATCATTTTTTTTAAGATGAGCCTCGAGGCAAACACAAGTGTCTCGCCTCTTTTATTTGTTATAATAGCCTGGCTCCATGAACAAAGCTTTGTGGAAAAGATACTGCGTCTGTTGCTAGTCCACCTGTGACGTGCACAACTGTCTGCTAACATCTGTCGTAATAAACGGTACACAACAGATCGTCAGAATAGGCAAGGTGCAGAGTTGATCTGCGGGATACCGAATATGTCCGGTATTGCAAACGTAAGAACAAGAATATTGAGGTGACGGGCTTAGCACCACAAACTTACAGAGAGTAACAGACGAAATACTGCTGTAAATTAAAGGTTCAGTAATGAAGCGTCGTGATATAATTTAAATGGCGTACTCATTTATATACAAGTGTTTCCATAACTGCTGGAGAAGGTCTACCATCAGGATGAAAGTTCCGATTATTATGGCATGGAAAATTTTTACTGATTACAGACGTTGAAAACCCCCAAGATTGCGATTTGAGATTAAATAAAAAAATCTCCTTGTCGTAGTTTTTTTTCTGTTAAGAGTTCCGTCCCCTTGTAATTTTGGCCTTCGAGTTACAAAGGTTTTCCACTTAATAAAATTGTAACCAATGATAAGTCTGCCTGGGGGAGAAAATCTATTTCTTGTCGCACAAAACTAATGTTAATATTCTATAAGATTCTGAAATTTTAACTTAGTAGAATAGACTTGAAGAAGTCAAGTTCTACAGAAAGATGTTGAGGATTCCTTGAACGGAATATGCGAGCACCCACAAACTTATAAAGTAAATGGAAACAAAAAGAAACAAGTTTTTAACATCAGGAAGAGACAGTTAAAATATCTAGGGCACATAATTAAAAAAAGGCTTGGAAAATGTGATAATCACAGAATAGATTTACGGTAAGCAAGGCAGAGGAAACTTAATAGATTTGAATAAATTAATGGTGGAATAAGGCGTGGGAGAAATAACAAAAAGACAAATTTATTAAGAGCTACGAAGGATAGGAAATTGTGGAGAGCTATGACCGCCTACGTCCTGAAGGGACACGGTTCATAAATAATTGGATAATTGAATAAGAACGCACAATACAGTCTCAGAGAGAGCTATGAGGAATAAATCAAGTTACGCGTAGTATTCTTACCATATTCCAAGAGACTTTGAGCTATACAGTGTAAAGTAATTGGCCGTAGTTAAATACACTTGGCAGAAGTGTCCAACAGAATTGACAAAGTTTTCAATAAACAATAAAAAAGAATAGAGAACACGGCCAGAGTTATAATGAGCGAACAATATCTTAAGGCAAAAAACAGCAATAATGAAAAGCATCAGCAATAAGGCGAAGCAATAGAAATAAGGTGAAGCAATAGAAATAAGGCAAATCATGAGCAATAAGACAAAACAACAGTAATGCAAAAAGTTCACGAACTAAGAATGGTGTTAACACACAAAAGGGGATGCAAACAAGCGATCGCTGCGTTCTGCCTTCAAGTCAAGAACGAACAGAACTTAGTCGGGTGAGACTGAGAAGTAGCCTATCTTATTGGTTTGGAAGAAATCCCAGTATGCATCTGTGTTTTGTTTCTAAATTTGGACAATGTAAGATATTCAGTAACAGTTGTCAATTTCATTAAAAAAAAACTCGTTTAACGTTTCTTTTATTTGAAATATTTACATGAATTTGTTCCATTTATTTCATTCTCTTGTATTCCTTCTTTCGTTCTTCTCTTCATACCTCCCATTTTCCCTCCCCCTTTCTCTCTTCCTTCCTTCCTTCCTTCCTTCCTATCTTCTTCCCTTTATGCCTTCTACGATGTTCTTCCTTTCTTAGTTGTACTGTTTTCTTTCTTTCTTTCTTTCTTTCTTTCTTTCTTTCTTTCTTTCTTTCTTTCTTTCTTTCTTTCTTAGACAAATCGTTTTTTATTTATTTGTTTTCCTTATCATAATTTTTTCCAATAATTATTCTTACTTTTGTTTTCTTTCTTTCTTTTTTCTTTCTTTCTTTCTTTCTTTCTTTCTTTCTTTCTTTCTTTCTTTCTTTGTATTAATGTTTCCTCCCTTTTAAATATATACAGCAAAGATTTCCTTTCAAATTTCTTATACCATTCTCTTCGATATTTTTCTTCCTTCATTCCGATTTCACTCGTCAGTTTTACTTTCATTTTCTTTCTTTCTTTCTTTCTTTCTTTTCATTTACATTTGCTTCTCTTTCAATATTTATATTAATCTGTTCCTCTCGTCTGTCTTATTTAATTCTCTTTTCTTAACAGTTTCTTTCTTTCTTTCTGCCTTTCTTTGCATCCACTTTTCGTTGTTTTTTATATATTTATAATTATCTGTTTCTTTAGACTTGAAATTCACAAACCATGGTATGTTTACCCCAAGGAATACACGAGAGAAATTCCGGTCTTTCTGTATGGCCACTTTAATTATGCGATTCCAAATCCCCTTCGAATTAATCCCAAACCACTTACATACAAGATGAATTTATGGGCTTTTTTTTTCAATGATTTAATGGACATATAACTTTTTGAAAATCTCTCCCCTTCTCAAAAGTTGTAATTCTATGGCGAAATCATACGCAACTGTGGCTAAAAAATGTCTTTCCTTCAAGTTACCGCTGGGAACAAGGTTTTCTTTTAGCAATGGTGTATGATTGAAACCAAATTTCGTGTAAAGCTGTCAATTGGAAATGATATACTAGTCAGTAACTGGGAAATGATTCCCAGAACTGATTTACTTGTTGAACAAAAGTAGATATACGGGTATCGTATCGTTTATTGCCGGATAAATAGGAACGGGCGAGCCGAGTTCAATATCAGGACTAATCTGTTCCATTTAGCCTTTTTGACGGCATTTATGACGCACCCCAATTTCAGCAGGGCAAATCAAGAAAAAAATAGTAATTAGTAAAATTAGTAAAATTATTAGTAAATTGTACAGCCTTGGCTATATTTATGAGGTATTATTTTGGTTAAACAAGCCATGATTACAATTAAACGAAAAATAATCGGAAAAAAGAACACGCGCCTATAAAACTTTACTATATCCTTTATATGATCTGTACAACCTGCGTCTTGTAAAAGTTTTATTAGAATAATTAAGATATAAAAATTCTGTACCAACGCAACCGGAAGTTATCGCAAGAAAAATATTAATCAAACAAATGTATTTTACAAATATATAATTTGAATTTATTGCATATAATTTTAGTGAAACAAAGTACTAATGTTAAACTTGATAAAATTAATATAATGTATATTATCGAAAATAAAACTTTTATTCTGCATAAAAGCCTTTTCAATAATGAAATTAGGTATATGAAAGTTACTCTAAAGTCTAAGGTAATAGGAGTTGCCAGGTAACTAATTTCAACCTACTATCGCGAATTTTAAATTCATATAAGACGCAGGGGTATTCTATAAGATATTTTTAGTAAAGCAAAGTGCGCCTTATATGCTGTCAAATACGGTACTTTCACATTAATTCCCTCTTTAAAGGCTTGCATCGATAACTTCTTCCCCGTGCTAAATAGCTGCGTAGACTCGTAGTAATAGGCTTGGACTTAAAAGAACCAAGTGTAAGAGAAAAAAACGACGCTGACTGAAAAATCCTTAGAGAAGACAATGGGACGCAACTCACAGATCTCCCAGAATATTTCGTGTCAATCCACAGATAACAATGAAAAAGGTAATTGTAATATTAACGGTTTCCCTACAAGCAAATATTTGGCATTCATTAACCAATCAGCCAGTATTGTTTTCCGTTTAAATTTATTGTTATGTAGAAAGACCATCGACCTTCTCTACACTAATTATTGAACAATGACTCGTCCACATTGGCTATGAGCAGAAGGTCTTACTCATCGGAAGGTGGTCGCAAAGTGGGTTGCAAGACTTAGTGTTGAGTCGTACGTGTTATCACTCTGAACTACGGTAACCACTATTATTGTATTATTAAACCATGTGCATGTGATTAAAAGTTTTCCTCGCTAATCTTTTGTTCCAGTGTTCTTGCAATCTTATTAACCAAAAACTACTAGCTTATTCGACCCATTATAACATTTATAAAATTAAACTCTTAAAAACATTTTTCAGGAAAATAGGTTTCTCAATCCAGTAGCTGTTATCGCTCTTTCCGGTATTGATGGGTGGGCGTTTCCTTCGTAAACTTTTTAACCTCTTTATTTTAAGTAATGTAGACCATTAATAGCTGATGTCATTATTTTCTATTCCAGTGATGTGCTATGCATTTTAGTTGTTGCCGCTATTTGTAGCCCTCAAGTGATGTGGTTTCAGCTTTTTTGGTACAGTTCTTTTGTGATGCTGTTGCGCCGGTGCGCAATGTTCAAAGACATCATAAAGGAATATGTCCTTAAATTATCAAATCTCTCTTAATCCATTCACTTTTCTTTTTCCTTTGCTTTCTTCTTTTCTCTTTTCTCTTCTCCTCTCTTCTCTTCTGTTATCTTTTCTTCTCTTCTCTCTTCTCTTCTTCACTCCTCTCTTCTCTTCTGTTATCTTTTCTTCTCTTCTCTCTTCTTTTCTTTTCTCCTCTCTTCTCTTCTGTTATCTTTTCTTCTCTTCTCTCTTCTCTTCTTCACTCCTCTCTTCTCTTCTGTTATCTTTTCTTCTCTTCTCTCTTCTTTTCTTTTCTCCTCTCTTCTCTTCTGTTATCTTTTCTTCTCTTCTCTTCTTCACTCCTCTCTTCTCTTCTGTTATCTTTTCTTCTCTTCTCTCTTCTCTTCTTCACTCCCCTCTTCTCTTCTGTTATCTTTTCTTCTCTTCTCTCTTCTCTTCTTCACTCCTCTCTTCTCTTCTGTTATCTTTTCTTCTCTTCTCTCTTCTTTTCTTTTCTCCTCTCTTCTCTTCTGTTATCTTTTCTTCTCTTCTCTCTTCTCTTCTTCACTCCTCTCTTCTCTTCTGTTATCTTTTCTTCTCTTCTCTCTTCTCTTCTTCACTCCTCTCTTCTCTTCTGTTATCTTTTCTTCTCTTCTCTCTTCTCTTCTTCACTCCTCTCTTCTCTTCTGTTATCTTTTCTTCTCTTCTCTCTTCTTTTCTTTTCTCCTCTCTTCTCTTCTGTTATCTTTTCTTCTCTTCTCTTCTTCACTCCTCTCTTCTCTTCTGTTATCTTTTCTTCTCTTCTCTCTTCTCTTCTTCACTCCTCTCTTCTCTTCTGTTATCTTTTCTTCTCTTCTCTCTTCTCTTCTTCACTCCTCTCTTCTCTTCTGTTATCTTTTCTTCTCCTCCTCTTCTCTTCTCCTCTCTTCTTTTCTGTTGTTTTTTCTTCTCTCCTCTCTTCTCTTCTCCTCTTTTCACCACTCCTCTCTTCTCTTCTTTTCCCTGTCCCCTCTTCTCCTCTCCTCTCCTCTCTTCTCTTCTCCTACCTTCTCCATTCTCTATTTCTCACTTCTCCTCTTCTCTATTCCATTCTCTTCCGTTCTCTTTTATTCTCCTCTCTTCTCTTTTTACTCTTCCATGTTTCATTGATTGCTCATTGCTCATTGTTTTCAAAACCTTTTCATTCTTCCTAATCTTAACTCTTATGACTCTTTTCTTTGCTCTCTATATTTTCCCATTTCTTCTTTTATGTTTTGTCTCCTTCAAAGTTCCACATTCATTCCTCGAAATAATCTCCTTCCATATTGTTTTCACATCATGTGTCTTCTTTTTCTTTTTATCATTTTAAAAAGCTTTTTCTTTCAAACTGGAAATTCATTCCGTTTTTTTCTCTCTGTATTCATCTCTTAATCTTTCGTCGCAGTAAATTTGGTTCTTCATAGTTCTTTTCTTTGTTTGTTTCGTTCTTTCTTTGCTGATTCTGTCTTTCTTTCTTCCTTTAATTCTTTCGTCACAATTCCGTTCTATGCAGTAGTCGTATTCTTTCTTTCTCTCTGTCTTCATTTACTTTCTTCCAAGTTTCTTGCAGCCATTCTTTCTTTCTTCACAGCTTCTGTCCTTTCGTTTCTTTCTTTCTTCCATCGATGTACCTTTCTTTCAGTCATTCGTTCTTTCTTTCTTTCTTTCTTTCTTTCTTAGTAGTTCCTCCTCTTTATGTATTTAAGTTTTCAGAGCTTTTTTTCTTCATAGTTTTTTCTTTTCACTTTCTTCGTTCTTTCTTTTTATATTCTTCTTCGCTGGTTTTTGTTTCTTTATTTCTTCGTAGTTTAATTCATTTTTATGAGTTTCTTTCTGTCTTCCAATTGCTTCCTTCCTTTATTGCCTTCCTTGCTTACTTTATTTTCTTTCTTTCTTTTTTCTTTCTTTTTCTTTCTTTCTTTTCCAGTTTTTTCTTTCTTTCTTTTTCTATTTACTAGTTTTCTTTATCCTTAATTTTTCCAATAATTATTCTTACTTTAGTTTTCTCTTTCTTTCTTTCTTTCTTTCTTTCTTTCTTTCTTTCTTTTTTTCTTTCTTAGTAATTTCTTCTCCCTGTCTTCATTTATTTCTTTGGTCTTTCCTATGAGAGTTTTTTTCTTTGTAGTTTTTTTTCCTTTTGAATGTTTCTTCTTCGCAGTCTTTCTTCCTTTCTTTTTTATTTTCTTCACAGTTCCATTCATTCTTAAAATTTTCTTTCTTTCTGTCACTCTTCTATTTCTCTTTCCTTCCTCCCGCTGACCCATTTTTTCTTTATCTCGTTTACTTCTTGATAAAACCTCTCTCTGTCATCCATACTCCTCTTTGCCATGTTTTCCTTTACTCTTTCCACTCCCCACCCTTTCCTTTCCATGTCATTCACTCCCTTTTTCAATCTTCTCAAACTCATTTATCTGCTTCTTACATAAATCTTCCATTTCTCCGTTTTCTCTCCCCGCCAGACAACTTCAAAATCAATTCCTCTCTCCCCACTGACAGATAAATTTTACACTTCTCTTTTCTCCACTTCATCTTGTGTCTGTCTCCTTTGAGCACAGGAGTCGCAGCGCAAAAAGCTATTTCCTCGTCACTTTATGTCGGAGAAACGCTGCTTAGCCGCAAGCCTCCATCTTTGTTCGTCTGCACGACGCTCAATACTTGTGTCTCCAGTTGAAGAAATAAACGGTGCCTCTTGTTTGGGAATGCGGAAGGAAAGAACTGAAGTAGAAGAAATCCAGTAATTATTGCTTGTTTATTTCTTCTGTTTGTTCTCTCAAGTGTCTGGGTCTGACCGAGAGACGTGTTAATGTTTTAGAAAGGACTAGTTGCTTTTTAACCCTGTAAATTGCGAAATACGTTTCTTTAAATACAAAATCGGTGTCTGCTTCTGTTCGGATGTGCAGATAATAATTTTTACTTGACTAAATTGAGTCAAAGTAAAAACATCTTATTAAAGATGATTAGAAATCGAAGCAACATATGTAGAAATGTTTTCTTTTTCTTTACATTGAGGTCCAACCTGTATAAAGCGTGGTAGAAGTTTACATAGTAAGAAGCACTGTTTATACGGATATTAGGTGAAGATAACGGTTAAACCTAGACTTGAACTTGTAGCGATCGGGAAACAGGATCTTGGGAGTCGGTTTCATAGAGCGGTGCTTCGCGAGGAGAAGCTGCTTTAGTGGAACATACTTCTCACCAATGTTATAGGGAGGGAATGAGAGTGGCTCGCTACAATATACATAGCGGGTCCTAGTCGTGAAGGTTAGAATTGGTGGAACTAAAGAATTTGGTTCGTCTGAACACTTTCCATCGACGTAGCAATAATGCAGTGAAAGGCTTGCAACATTTCGTCTGTGAGAGAGGGATTGCAGGGTGGAAAATAATTTGTCACCTATAAGGACTCTGAGACGCTTCTGGACTCTGTCGAAACTGGAAAGTGAAGACTGGGTAGCTCTTGCCCAAATATGACGGCAGTACTCCATTTTAATTTACTTGTCTAGGATTTGCGTGTAGTTATCAAAACTAAAAATGGAATCGGCGTGTAGAGTTCAAATTCTGGCTCGGAGTGTTACGTTCATTTTCAATACAAATGACCTTAGGAAAGGCAAGTATCAATCTCTTCTTTCTACGATAATGAGTTAAATACCTATAAGACAGTTTTCTCTAGCGTTTGATAGACACCAACCAACGAGAAAGACTACTCTAAATTGAAAACCATGTGAAAGACACCGGGATACGACTCTCTATCATTATCTTTTACAAGAAGTAATAACAATTCGCAGATAATGACGAAATATAATTTTTCGGGAGCCATGATCGCCTAACTTCTGAAGATACATGGGATTTAAGTATAATGAGCAAGTATCTTGAAATTTCAGCCTTTCGATGTATAACGAGCCAGTATCTGGAAATGTTATCTTTTCGATGTATACCGAACCAATACCGGGAAATTTTAGCCTTTCGATGTATAACAAGCCAGTATCTGGAAATTTCAGCCTTTCGATGTATAACGAGCCAGTATCTGGAAATTTCAGCCTTTCGATGTATAACGATCCAGTATCGGGAAAATTTATCTTTTCGATCTATAACGAGCCAGTATCTGGAAATTTTAGCCTTTCGATGTATAACGAGCCAGTATCTGGAAATGTTAGCCTTTCGATGCATAACGAGACAGTGTCTTGAAACTTTAACCTTATATCTTAATTTCTAAATTAAAACTTATTGTTTTAAAAAAAAACTCGAATAACTTATGCATTCAACATAACCCCAAAAACTATTGTTTGTATTTATTCCTCCGTCCTCTTTCATCGTATTAATATCTGCTATTCTCAGCTTTTCTAACCAACCCTTCATGGCTTGGAAATGCTGTGCCTAAACCCATGACCGCTGTTGTCGAAAAGAATTTTGTCAGATCTAGCCATTACTTTAACACCTTAACCATTCTTCACCAAACTGCTATCAACAACCAATATTGTTTCACTCCGTTATCTTTTTTGCTTTTATGTATGTTTATTCAAAGAAATGGAAAAGGGGAGGTGACGTTTCACATGCGGATTGCTTAAAAACAGAATTGTTCATAACCATGTTGGTTCGCACCAGTCGAAGTGCAATTTTAAATGCACTGAAACGAAGTTGCATCTTTGTTGTGAATAAAATGTTTTTAAAGATATATAAAATTATATATATATATATATATATATATATATATATATATATATGTATATATATTTATTAAAAATAAATCGAATAACACATGCATTCAACATAACAAGAAGAAATCTCCACCTCTTAATTTATTAATTTGAGAAACAACTTTCATTGATTACAAAACGAGGAAGCAAAGAGTTTGACCAGCACAGCTCGAGACGAATCTCCAACTGCGAATCAACATACAGTATTTACTACTGTATTTATGTAAATGGGGATATACCCATTAATGTCTCGGGAAACAGCTATCTGACACCGTTTTATACGGAGACTACAGGAAATTTTTGGCCGAGTCTAAGGGATTGGATACCCCACATTAAATTCGGACTTGTGACGCATCTGACTGCGTAGGGCGGTTAATAGATATCCTGCAGTTGAAGATTCATCTCCAGCTGTGCTAGTCAAACTCTCTGCCTCCGGGCAGAGAGGATCCCCAGACGAGGCAATGTCGAAAGGCAGATTCTCGTCTCGGGAAACAGCTACCCGACCCCGTTTTATACGGAAACTACGGGGAGTTTTTGGTCGAGCATACGGGCCCCGGATTTCGCCACATTAGATTCAGACTTGTGCCACATCTGACCGCGTGGGACCGTTAGTAGATATCCTGCTGTTGGAGATTTATTGTGAAATTCACTTGACTTACTTTTAGCAGTTGGCTACTACTTCTACGCGTCGCTGGCGAATCTTATATGTTTTGTTCGTACGCTAAGTATTAGCGTTCATTACCGAACGTCGTGTGATTATTTTATTCAGTAACCTTCCCTAGGTTACAACACTTAACAAAATAACAAGAATTCTGAAGAAAGAGTTTGCAGATTATTTGCTGGTTCTTTATCCCAAGAGGGTTTGACGCCAATAAACATGATATAAGAATAATTCGAGATCTTTAATCTTATCAAACTAACTTGTTTTGTCCATAAACAGAAACGCACATCAAATACAAGACTTTAACAATAGAAAAAAAGACACCGATAAGATAGACATCTCTGTTCGATCTATTGTCCTTGTTAATTCACTTAGGAAATATCACCCAGGTGAATTTGTTTATTGAATTAGAAGACGCCGATGAATTTAAAAGAAAGGTGACGCACCTGAGCACAGTTGGCAATGCGAAGTTGTATCTGGATTTTTAGACTATTGGGTTTCATGTTTCCATAGTGAAGAATAGTGATCCTATTTCCCGCAGAAAAGCTGCAGTGTTATAAGCAATGACGTCCGACAGGGAAACTGTCGCCATTATATATTTTTAATTCCGCACATGCGCGTTGTTTATGGGAGAGATTCTTCACATGAATTCGTGGCAATGGTGACTGTAACTGCTGCGTGGGTCTGTACAGCCATAACAGATACGTACCCCTTTTGTGTGAATATGCACTGTGTCTCTATTGTGACAGATACCAAACACACACACAAAAACATATACACAAACACAAACACACATACACACACACACGCACACAAACACACACGCACACACACACACACACACACACACACACACACACACACACACATATATATATATATATATATATATATATATATATATATATATATATATACATACACACACAGAGGGTGCGGTTGGTAAATTGTCATTTTATATTTTTAATTTCGCGTAAAGCGCGTTTTGGTTTTTGAATTTGTCGACTGCACAGTATAGTAGGGTCAGTTGGGCACCGTCTGTGAGAAAAAGAACACTATGACACAATTCACTCCGCCAGAAGTATGGAAAAAGCATGCTGTACTGATTGGCATCCGCACCGGAAGCTCCAATAGGAACATTCCAGAGTATTTGGTTGTGAATCTGAGGACGGTGCAGAGGATGTCGTGTCCGCCCCCCCCCCAAATGATGAAAACCAAATATACAAGTGTTTAGAGTGATCATCGACGTTATGCCTCGATTCATCTTCTCTCGGTGCCTCAGACACAACACGGAGGTCTACAACAAGTGAGGAGGTAGTGCTACCTTGGGTCAAGAGGGTGGCTGCTAGAAGACCCTATGTCTGGCAACATTACTATGTACCATGCCGCACAAGCAGCAGAAACATGACATGGCCGTCAGACAATTTCTGCAACCACATCACCCCTTACATCTGGCCACCTGACTCCCTAGACTGCAACCTTATTATGTTAGGTGCAGTTGAGCCAGAGACCAACAAAACTCTTTGTAACACCAAAGATAAACTGGTGGGAAGAATTATGACAGGATTTACCAACTTAAAGGGGGAGACAGTCTAGAAGAATTGCAGGAGATTGGGCAATAATTATTTATTATAGATTTTTACAAGTGGTCAAAAACAATTATCCACTACAAAGATGCCTTATTTGCTTCTATGATTATTGGAAATGAAAAATGTAGATATAACCATTTTTAGTTCTCACCACACGAGATGCACAAAAGGCATCGAAACAAGAATGCATCTTTGTAGTGGGTAAATGTTTTTGTCCACATGTAAAAATCTATAACAAATAATATATATATATATATATATATATATATATATATATATGAGAGAAAGAGGTGCTATATCGAGTCTAATTCGTTACCCCTTCATCACAGTTGGTACAGTTGGTATGCGTTTGCCTCCTATTGTAACTGTTCGGGTTTCAATTCTCGGTAGTGGATGCGCACTGCTGATGAGTCCCAAATATAGGACGAAACGGCCGTCCAGTGCTTTCTGCATTCTGTTAAGGTTTCTTCTAGACTCGATGAATTACTTAATTATGATTATTTCAAATCCTCCTAATTATTTCTATCTGTATATCCTTGCTTGAACCGGCTTCTAATGCTTTGGAGTGGGAGGCTGAGGGATAGTAGTCGTAGCTCGGGGAGGCACAGTCCTATGGGTAAAGAGAAACTCGGATGAGTTCCACCACGGGATATTTGATCCAGCGACGCTATATCGAGTCTAGCGTTTGCCTCCTATAGTAACTGTTCGGATTTCAATTCTCGGTAGTGGCTGACTCCCAAATATAGGTCGAAACGGCCGTCCAGTGCTTTCTGCATTCTGTTGAGGTTTCAGACTAGATGAATTACTTAATTATCAATATATATATATATATATATATATATCTATATATTACTCATTTCTAATTATTAAAGTGCCCTTTTTGTTATTTTCATATCAATTTCTTGCTGTATATAAATTAAAATATTATATACCCTGAAAGACACCCACACAGAGTGGCTGATGCTAACCTTAAGAAGAGTGATTCGTTGCGCTTTCTCGGGTAGGTAAGCATTCTCTGTTGACATGAAGTAGAAAGATTATATTAAATCCATTGCTAGGTCTGCTGCTAAGAAAACTGGTACACTGTGTTGCGCTAGACAATATTTCTCTCCAGATTCTATCTGATATGCCTTGTGTATTGCTGTTATATATTGTCCTGCGCTTCTGCTGTGTATCTAGAGAATCTTGATAAAATCCAAAGAAGAATCTGTAATATTATTGGGGCTGATCTGGCTAGATCTGAAGGCATTTCCTCATGCGAGAATTGTGGAAAGAGAAACTGTTGGAAAAGAACTTACGGTTAAATCAACTGTTAATTGATGAGACCTTATCGCTAATCTGGTACTAGGCTGAAATTCATTTATTCTAGGTAAGAGAGCGAGAAGTTCACCTGAACAATTACCATGAAACTATTTATAGGAAAGGAAGAGAAGCTAATTTAAGTGTTGTGGAGTAGCTGAACACCCCCACAAGATAGACTAGTCTAAGAATATTGAAACACCACTCTGGTGGTGGGAAGTTAACGATTAACTGTTTAATACATTAGTCTTTGTTCTTAGTCCTGTACCATATTATTCTCCAGAATATGCTACTTTTTATTTTCTATATATATGTCAGCCATTGCTATTTATGACACAAAATTAAGGCGGCGGAAAAAGTCACTGAAGACAGGTCAGGACTAATATTATTGCAGATTCTTCTTTGGGTTTTATCAAGAATCTCTAAATATGTAGCAGGATCACCAGATCAGATGTGGCTGCAATATTCAAAGCAAGGATGAATGGTAGACTTATTTTACGTAATATTGTCACAGACACCCATACACACACAACTTTATATATTTAGTCAATGTTCAGGGTTTTGAGCGAACACAAGGTACGTAATTCTTACATAATCTTTGAGAAGCTAAGGTTTCGTAAAAGGCCAATTATATACTATAGAGGAATTAGTTTACATTCTAAGTATACACAATGCGTTGTAGATTTTCTAGAGACATCGCGAATGTGTCCGAGAATATACGAAGTCTTAAAAATTCGTCGTGGAAACAATGCAAAAAAGAATAACACTAGATTGAACCAATTGATTCGTGTTTGATGTTTTCCACTGTCCGCGCTTTCATTTGATTTCTTTTGTACGAGGCTAACGACGGGAATTGAAAACAGGCAATAGATTAAAAAAATAGCAGAGAATCACGATTGTTGACCATTCGAAAATAAAAAGGCATTGGTATAGAAATTCTTTCATTGAGATGCATTCGCAGACAATCACACTTTTAATTCTTTATTTATTCGCATCACCAAATAAAGACATCTGAGCAAACCTATTATATATATATATATATATATATATATATATATATATATATATATATATATATATATATACTGGCAGCATGGCCGGCGTTGCCTGTGCTTGATTCAAAAATCGTACGACTCATACAGCAATCGCTATCACTTGACTTAAAATATTTTTGCCCTTCCTTGCCTTTAAAGGAGCCCCCTTTGCCGTGCTGATGTTGCTACATGCCTTACTTCTTGCCTATCTTACACTGCGAATTTTTTCTAAGCTCTATACTAAACATTAAATCTGTTACGAAAAAAGAACTAAACAAAATGAACACAAAACTATCAGCTTTAAAAAAGGACTTGTAACTGGAAAAACGGAATGAAAAAAGAACGCTAACAACAAATATTTTTTCACACCCAACCCAGTTCTGCGGAATCATAATCAAGGTTGAGTTTAAGCAAGCGAATGAGCCAATTGGAGTAAAGTGCCATGCAGTTTAAAATTTTTCCCACTTGTGACGAATACAGCTATCGATAATGTTTGCATGCTCGCATGCTAGTTAAGATTTCTGTCAGTCAGCTGTTGGCTCTCACGCTGGCCAATAGAATCTTCCTGCCTATTCGTGGGAGTCAGCTATAGGCTCTCACTCTGGTCAGTAGAAAATGGCCGCACACTACATGAAAACTACCGTAGAAGCAATAAAAAATCGATTATTTCCACTATCGATGGGAGTTGGGAAATGCAAAGTCGGTCTTGGCCTTCCATTAACTTGGAGCATGTGCATGTAAATCTTGGTGCAAATCCGTCGAAAATTGCGGCCGTGCATTCGTTACACGCACACACACACACACACACACACACAACACACACACACACACATCCTGTCTTTATATATATATATATATATATATATATATATATATATATATATATCTGAGAGTTCAAAATTCGGCTAGCTCGGTTGCGTTCATCTACGAACTAATTTCTTGAGTAAAGGCATGAGTCCGTTAATCCCTTCCCGCAATTTGGTTTTATTAAATGAAATATCCTTTCAAGATTTAGGCGAACATGGTGTTCGCCAGGGATTGGAATTCAGATTACTCATTCACTGAAACTGGTTTTCCCAAGGCTAGAGACGAGAGTCTACCCTCCTATTTCACGTATTTAATTTTATCAAATAGCATGTTCCTTTAGGGTTTTAGTAAACATATTTTTTTCATAGACTGAAATTCAGTGTACTTCTTCTGTGAGATTGGTTGCCTCTGATATTTGACTATTTTACACTTATTAAATGTCATGAGTTTTCCGAATTTTGTTGAACATGGGCTTCTCCACGGACTGGGATTCAGATTTCTTCTTTTGGTTGCACCCCGTTGATAAAAATCACAGTCTACGCTGCTTATTTAAATAACTTGCATTTATTAAATGAGTTTTTCTTTCAGGAATTAGGCGAGCATGTCTCTACACACATTTCTTTTTTTGTGAATTGCTATAGATCTTTTAGAAAGATGTTAATTTAGTTTCCCTTTTTTTCATAATAGTTTGTAATTTAGATTCTTCTTTCTCAGATACTGATTGCCAACCAAGGCTAAATAGCGCA
Organism: Acanthosepion esculentum; assembly: GCA_964036315.1. Classification (NCBI taxonomy): domain Eukaryota; kingdom Metazoa; phylum Mollusca; class Cephalopoda; order Sepiida; family Sepiidae; genus Acanthosepion; species Acanthosepion esculentum. Next base: position 12,236,713 of record OZ038502.1, read on the forward strand.
TTTTGTTACCAGTATGGTTAAAAGCTAGTTAAGAGGCTCTCATTATAAAGCATACTAAACTGTCTGTTTCTCTCCTGAAGAGGTGTTTCAACTTATTCTAAATTCCTAATAACCCCGACCTCTTCTGTTTATATATAAGCGTTCAGGTACGCAAATCGATATCTACATATACATATATATATATATTTTTGTGGCATCATCGTGATCAACTTGGCGATGGCTTCCTGTGTCCACTTGAGTAGGTGTTTGTGTCAGTCTTTGTCCATCTTTGAAAGCAAGGCCAGTACCGCAGAGTTGTGCCGGCTTTTGACATTAAAGCTGAAAATTTTCAATCAGCAAGTCAATTTGAGGACCAAAGTGGTGGGGTGTGGTCATCTCAGGTTAGCTGCCAATGTTATAATGAGATTGGCCGACAAGAAATGGTCAGAGAGATAAACAGGCTTGGCCAAATGCCCGCCAATGTTCTTCGCAGTCGTCCGCTTTGGACGCAGTGTCTGCAGACATCAGTAAATACGACAAATAAACACAGCTAACGACGCTTCACAAACAGAATAGACTAGAGTAACTTGTCCCGTCCAAAATGGCCCATTTCAGGTAATTGCTGACTTTCTCTAAATGTCAATAGCTTAGTTCCGTGATGTAGTGTAGCTTAAAGCCTTGTTTTGTTGCAAGAGTCATATCTTCCTGGTGTCAGTTTAAACAGACGTTTCCGGTTTTTGATATGATTTATTTAGCTTAAATAAAACTTAGAACCTTTTAAAAATTAAATTTAACAAACTTGGACCTTCATGCCCACAAACAACGGAGTGTCAAAAGGACGCTTTTTCCCTTGACACCGGTGCTATTTTAACTACGTTCACAGCATGGCAATGTTTATTGCTTTAAAACCGGTGACTAGAACTGTAATAAGACCTAAACATATGAAAGTGAATTTATACATTTTCTTTGTTCTTGTGAATTGACAACAAAATAATAAACACTATTTATTCGACTGTTTATGTTGCAGAGTATTTATCATTCCGTCAGCACTCTACCAATTGGCCTGACTCATAGCCTTAAATAATCTACGATTAAGGACTTCAACAGTTGATTACTAAGTTGATACTAAGCTGATTAATATTCGGATTGATCTTGTTTCGTTTTGCATTTGACCCTCCTCTATTCCTTGTAAGTTGTCTTGTTAATTGTTTTGTAACTTATTGTCCTGAGTTTTTTTGCATGTATCCATTACCCTCGGATATCGGTGCTGAAAAAATATATTAAAGACTCATTCTTCTTTGTGTATCATTCACCTCGGCGATACAACAATTGCTAAAGATGACTTTCAGTGAGTAAAACCTGTGAGTTTTAGAGAAAAACATGTTTTGTTGAACCTTGCGAACTGGCGCTACATAATCACAAAGAACTGTGCCAAATATTAAATACCACATTACTTGAGAAGGTCCAACAGCAGCAACAACTAAAATGGATAGCACATGTAACAGGAAAATAATGTCATAAGAATTTAACATTCCACACTAATTCAAATAAATGGTAAAGAAAAAAATATCCCCTAGTATTGGAAACAGCAACTGGACATGAGTAACCAATTTCCCAGAAAATTATTTTAAGAGAAAAATTTATAAATTTCAGCTGGCATCAGTAGCGGATGTTTGGTTAAGGAAAGCCAGATATTTCCTTATAGGGAAACGGCTATTTTTGCTATTATCATTACCATATACCGTATAAACTCGCATATTATGTGACTTTATATATAGATATATACTAAAATTCAAATTCAAATGGGTAACACTTGAAAATCATTGAGAAGATAAAGATATATTCATGAATCTGACCTTCCACTATACCTTAAGCGAAATGTTAGGAAAGAAACTACATATGTATGTGTCTTTGTGTTTATACAAACACACCCTTATTTCTTTAACTCGAGTCATATTCTTAAATAGCCTGTTGAGATAGAGACTTACTCATGAATGTCAGGCATGTTGCTAAACCCATTCAGAAAAATATAAATTGTTAGCCGTATAAAAATATATACAAACATTTATGTTGCAGGGTACTTATCACTCCGACAGTACTCTACAAATTGGTCTGTCTCATAGCCTTGAAATAATCTACGATTAAGGACTTAAAAAATTGATTAATAAGTTGATACTAAGCTGATTAATATTCGGATTGATCTTGTTTCGTTTTGCATTTGACCCTCCTCTATTCTTTGTAAGTTGTCTTGTTAATTGTTTTGTAACTTATTGTTCTGTGTTTTTTTGTATGTATCCATTAGTACCGGATACTGGTGCTGAAGAAATATATTAAACATTCATTCTTCTTTGTGTATCATTCACCTCGACGATACAACAACTACCTATTAGGTTGGTGCAAAAATAATGTCGTTTTCTGACGTTCAAATTCATGTGAGAAAAAGACATTATTTTTGCACCAACCTAATATCTTCATAATCGGCAATTCATACGTGCATACAGCAACCTCATTCAGAAACAATATAACTTGAGTGGCTCTTGGGCCTGAGGATAGAGAGTAGCGTAAAATCCATCGCGTTATCTCTGTGTTTATTTTGACTTGTTTCTTTTCTTTCTCTTTAATGAAAAAGGTAACATACTGCGGAACCTCGTCATCGAAAGATACATGATCGCCTAAGCGTGTATAACTGACTGTTAAGAGAAAAAAATCGGATAAATTGGATAGTGTTGTAGAGTAGCTAGCACCCCTTCAGCAGTCTACCGGATGGCTTGGTTCATAGCCTTAAATAGTCTACGATTAAGGACTGCAACAGTCAATTATTAAGTTGATATTCGTTTGGGTATACAGCATTTGACCCTCCTCTATTCCTTGTAAGTTGTCTTGTTAATTGTTTCGTAACTTATTGTTCTGTGTTTTTGTATGTATCCGTTAGCACCAGATACTGGTGTTGAATAAATATATTATGAATTCATTCTTCTCTGTTTATCATTCACCTCGATGATACAACAGTTTATTTATACCATTATTTCTTGTACTGTTTATTAGAATGATTGGCAAAACATCGGCTAGTTGCCAATTGGCTCAAATTTTATAAATTGGTAAATAATAAAGATTTCCTTATAATTGGTTCACAAATTTTAATTTTGTAAATATTTATAAATCCATGCATAAATATTTTGATAAATGATAAATATTCTTAGTTGCATTATTTACATTATTCGGACTGTTATTGTCATCTTCATTGCCATATTCACAACATTTCGGCCATTGTACACGCCTGCCTTCAATACCTGTCTATATTTCGGAGATGGGGTATTATGATTACTTGCATTATTTAAATTATTAGGAGTGATATCCTCATCTTCATCGCCATATTCACAACGTTTCGGCCCTTGTACACTCCAGCTTTCAATATCTCTCTATATCACTGAGATGAGGTATCATGATTACTTGCATTATTTACATTATTCGGACTGTTATCCTCATCTTCATTGCCATATTCACGACGTTTTTGCCGTTGAAAACGCATCTCATCAGGAGATTGTAAATTACTGCCGAGAGACCGAATTATTCAGATTTAAAAGCAAATTTTGACGAAAAATGAAAAAGAGAAAAAAAAGATGGGTGGTTATAAGGTTTGTGGGCGTTACTCAGATCAACCAATCGAATATGACCTGCGTTAAATTTAAATTGAGTGAGGAAGCAAAATTAAGAAATTATTTTCTATAATTGAGTCATGACCTGTAGATTTGAAATCAATGGCAGCAACAGACGTCAAACAGGAGCGGATGTAAATGGATGCATATTATACATTAGAAAATGCCATTTCCTAAGAAAAAATAAAGAGGTAATCTAACAAAATTGCTAGACAAGTTATATGCTTTGTGATTTTCCTAAAAAAAATTATAGATGATAAATATTTGATAAATAAATAGGTTCTTTCAGAAACCAGTTAATAATATTGCTCCATTTTGTATTGAGCCAGCTTTTAAATTAAATTTTACGAACTTTGGAATTGTAATGTAAACATTCTCATTTTATTTGGATATACATATATATATATATATATATATATATATATATATATATATATATATATATATATATATATATGTAGATTAATATTCTGATGTTTTTATTATTATTATTTCATTTAGATTACTCGACTAGTTTCGGCCAACATGGCCATCATCGGGAGTAAAAAAGTTTCTGCTTGCTTGTAGCAGTAAACTACAGAAAAAATCTATATATCTATATATATATCTATATATATATCTATATCTATCTATCTATCTATCTATCTATCTATCTATCTATCTATCTATATATATATATATATATATATATATATATATATAAGTGTGGCCTGACGAGTGCATCTAGCATGAAACAGACTGTCGCCTCTAAGTGTTGATTTCTATGTTAACTTTTATATTTACACACACTCTATCTCTGATATTGACCACTTTAAATATATAAATAAATAAATATAGCACACTTTAACACTATATTTCTTCATATATATATATATATATATATATATATATATATATATATATATATATATATATATATATATATATATATATATATATAAATAAAAAGAAAGAACAGTAAGATATAAAATCCAGTGTTCTTATAGATATTTTTATTTTTACACAATAGTGCTTAATGTAAATTTACAGAGCATTAATGTTATAAATTAATTGATTTAAATTAGCGAAAATCCCATATTTTAAATCAATTAATATATATATATATATATATATATATATATATATATATATATATATATATATATATATATATATATCGTGGATCAGTCTGTCTGTGGATGATAATATATATGCTCCTGAAAAATTTATTTCGTCGGTTGAGCTCTCTGAGGAGGAAGTGTGTGTTTGTAAACAGCGAATATTACATCTAATAATGCAAGAGTCTTCGTTACGTCGAATCGAGTTCTGTCAGTCACAGTGTATTTAACTAAAATAAATACATTTAATTCACTTTCATCCCTGCTGTGCGCCAACGGCTTAGGGGTAGACTGACGCCAATTCCTAGCTAGTGGCAACTGGATGTCTACACACTGATGAGCTGTGATACAGCGAAACAGTCTGTCTGTGGATGACAATATATATATATATATATATATATATATATACCGGGTGTAACAGTGAAATCGTTCCAATCGTGTAAAAGGAAAAACTCATCCAGCTGTTAGATTAAGATTTGAACCATTGTATCTTAGAAATGATTAAAGATTTTTTACTGGAATTCTCCGAGATTTTTATAACACTATTGTACTCTACTTTGAGTAACAAGTATGTATAATTATTTTACAAGCTTATCAGAAGAATCGATCATAAACGAAAAACAATTTCATGATTAATTAATTATAGCTAAGCGGAATATCCGGGAGGATTGATATAAAGTTCAAATATATATATATATATATATATATATATATATATATATATATATATATATATATATATATATATATATATATAATTCAAGGATCATTTTCGAATTTATTAAAGATGATCTTCGCCCTCTAACCTTCCAACATTCTGTGCTGGATTCAAAGGTGTCACAGAGGTTTCAAGTACAATTTCATTTTCAAGTCATTTTTCACTGCTGTTTGGACTGTCAGAGGTGAAACTCCCCAAACGTCTTATGAATTGAGTTAGATCTTTTCTAACTGATCGATTTACTAATAAGTTGAATTGATGATCCCTCTTCCTGTTGTGACCTAATGATCCAGTTTTCCCCTCTACTGTTCACTCTTTTTCAAACTTATTCACTGTTCACTTGATGGTTCCTGAATGGACTTTGACGATGGAATCCAGAGTATGAATGTTGGTACTATTACTGAAGACCTGAATGATGTTCTTCCGCTCGCCATTGCTCAGTTGTGAAGAGTGGACTAACACAAAACAATTTTAACCCATTCTCTTTCTAACTGGATAACCCAAATGTGAGCCGAAAGCTTAGATCAAGGACCGACTTAATAAAAATATTCAAATGTTGGACAATTTTTTTAAAAATTTTCACCCGAAATTAAAGCAAATATAAGAACATTAGAACGACTCATGATCAGAAATAATAGAAATTTCTTGTCTGTTATATTTTTATCAATATATATATATATATATATATATATATATATATATATATATATATATATATATATATATATATGTATATATGAAGAAATATAGTCTTAAAGTGTGCTATATTTATGGGATAAAGTGCTCAATATCGGAGATAGAGCGTGTATAAATATAAAAGTGAACGCCTCTAAGTGTTGACTTCTATGTTCACTTTTATATATATATATATGTATAATTATTTAAAAAAATATGTTTCCTTCGCTACATAAGAGTTCTCATGTTTCAAAAACGAGAGCCGAAACCTTCAATATAATTATTGAAATTAAATTGAATTAAAGTATCAAGCCCTGTTTCATCCTTGAGCGAAAATTTAGGAATAACCAATCTTTAAATTTACGCATCTTTATAAGCATGTTAAATCGCAAAGTTAATTACTATGGAAACGGCTGGGGCGACCGTTTTGATAAAGGGCCTAAGGGTTAATTTTTATCAACATATCAGTCACCTTCAGAAAGAGGTCAGGTCGAGGTAGGGCCGGGGGGGTCCATTTCAAAGCGAATGGTGGCTTTTATGTACACACATCGTCTGGTCAGTCACAGCGAAAGATAGCTGTTGGTACCATAATACGTCTTGAAATGTCTAGAGAATTTTGTTTTATTTTATTTATTTATTTATTTTTTCCAAAGGGCTGTTTCATATAAAACACGTCGCACTGAACTACAATTTGTTTTCTTGACGAATTCATAAAGGGTTTTTCTGTCTTATCATTGGCCATGTAATGAAGAAAAGCGTTATTTGTTTAGCAATGGCTTCTCAGTTAATGAATGCTAAAGGTTTCCATTGAAGGAAACGGCTAATATTGCCATTAGCATTAGAGAGGAGGAGAACAGATACTACACGGGATTTACTTGACATCCCACAGGGCCAGGTTGTGACACAAGGTCGGAGTTTAACGTGGGAAGGGAGGGGGAATGGACCCGTGTTTTCACCCGGGTCGCAGTGCTTTGGCTTTAGCTAGTCATAGCTGGTCTTGGCTGGTCTTAGCTGGTCATAGCTAGTCAGACGTAGCCACGATACTACCAGCGCAGGGACGAATCCCGAGATTCACTTGACCTCCCACAGGGCCAGGTTGTGACACAAGGTCGGAGTTTAACGTGGGAAGGGAAGGGGGAATGGACCCGAGTTTTCACCCGGGTCGCAGTGCTTTGGCTAGTCATAGCTGGTCTTGGCTGGTCTTAGCTTGTCCAAGCTTGTCAGACATAGCCACGATACTACCAGCGCAGGGACGAATCCCTGCCGCCGGCCTGTATCGGAGAAGGAATCCCGGCCCCATAGGCGATCATTCAGTGAGCAATCCGCGAACAGATACTACACTTTGATCCCAGACCGATGGCCATGTAATGAAGAACAGGCTCAGTCAATGAATGCCGAATGTTTCCACTGAAAGGAACGGCTAATGTTACCATAAGCATTACTAATGACCTCTCAACATCGTACATAGCAATACGAAGAAGATTATCTGCCGCTAACTGTACAATCTACTATAATTCGAAAGTCGCTATTTAAAAGATTGGAATGAAGAACTGTCCAGCGTAAATGAGATTATTTCGAAACAGCATTTATTATCAGGTAAACAGGCCATAGAAAACTCTGAGCTTTTGTGTGTGTGTGTGTGTGTACGCGTGTGTGCGCGTGTGTGTGCTATCAAGAACATACATTATCCCTCTAATCTCCCTATTCATCGTGGCATTTACTCTGGGTGAAGTCAACTTAATATAATTAATCGACAATTACCGACTGTGCTAATTCCATGCGAGTATCCATTAACCGTTTCATTCCGATCCGGCTAGATCTGGCCTGCCAAACACGTGGATTTATTGACAAAGTTGAGTAAAAGTTATTTTCGTATTTTAAGCTTTAATGAATAATTCAAATAAATTACATAGAAAAAGCATTTATTCATCAAAATATATCGCATTATATTCTACTGTTTATTATTATTGTTGTTGTGCAAGAATTTAAATTCCAGTCTTATGCCATTATGCTGGATTTGAGGCAAAATCTGCTTGGACCTATTTTCAATTTTATCCACATTCTTAGACCTCCGCTACTGCAGGAAATCAGCCATGATTCTGAAAACAGTGGTAAACTGCTGGTACCTGATCTGGCCTGTAGTCAGGTTGAGGCGGGACTTCCAACCCCTCAAGTTCCTCAAGTTGGCGGTTGGTCACATTGGCAGTGTGTAAAGGGGCATTGTCATTCTGTACGAGTCCGCGTCATCGATTGATCTGTGCCTGTCAAATTCTATGATCACTCTAGTTGTGAGTATAAAGGTAAGCATTCATAGTATGATCCTCTGCGACAAGCATGACCAGTTCAAATCACACTTGTTGGACGACAGGTTCAGAATAAAGCCACTGATTTGTTTCATTAGGACTACGAGATTCGTCGATGTTTCATCCCGAGTTACAATTCGACTCCGAAAGCAGACGTCTTGAGGATTTGCCAGCACCTATTTGAGAACGTTCACACGTCGTTGAGCCTAGTCACCGGACACTTCGTGAGAATCTTATCATTAGCGTCTGTTCATAAGGCCATGTCGATTGATGGTGCTTTGTAAAGGACAAAGTTCTGCCGACAGCATACGAGTACTTGTACTTGGCTGTTATTCAACCATTTCAAGCAAGACCCCATCTTTCACAACGGAAGGTCTCTCAGATATTAGTTTATCTTCGAGGCTGCTGACATTTTCCTTGAAATGTCTGAACCAGTTTTGTGTCACACGTTCGTTGGCAGTTCCTGAACTTTCGACATCATTAATTTTCTTTCTGCTCTTGCACACAGTCCTTTCTTCTACAGGTAGCGTAAAATGATTCTAATAGCAATTTTATGCAGTTCATTATCAAAGCTATAAGATAAAGAATAAACAATTAATGTTTATATGTTATACATGAAAATAAAAGAATAAACAATGTTTATCTATTATATATGAAAATAAAAGAATAAACAATGTTTATATGTTGTATATGAAAATAAAAGAATAAACAATTAATGTTTATACGTTATATATGAAAATAAAAGAATAGCCAATTTAATGTTTATATGTTATATATGAAAATAAAAGAATAAACAATTAATGTTTATATGTTATACATGAAAATAAAAGAATAAACAATGTTTATCTGTTATATATGAAAATAAAAGAATAAACAATGTTTATATGTTGTATATGAAAATAAAAGAATAAACAATTAATGTTTATACGTTATATATGAAAATAAAAGAATAGCCAATTTAATGTTTATATGTTATATATGAAAATAAAAGAATAAACAATTAATGTTTATATGTTATACATGAAAATAAAAGAATAAACAATGTTTATCTGTTATATATGAAAATAAAAGAATAAACAATGTTTATATGTTGTATATGAAAATAAAAGAATAAACAATTAATGTTTATACGTTATATATGAAAATAAAAGAATAGCCAATTTAATGTTTATATGTTATATATGAAAATAAAAGAATAAACAATTAATGTTTATATGTTATATATGAAAATAAAAGAATAAACAATGCAACAACGATAGGGCAATAAATTATCCCAAATTAATAATATAACATGGAGATACAAATTGCCAAATTTATCAGGTAAAATCTGAACTTACTTTTGACTCAAACCGGTAAAATAAGAACCTAATAAAAGAATCGTTTTCACTAATAAATCAGGACCGTAGAATGACATACTCTATTGAATCAGTCCATACAGTCTTCCATCTGCTGTGGTTAGTTGGTTTAGTTTGGTTTGATTTAAGGCATATCAACCTCTATAGGTTATTTTATGCTGACAAAATTTTTATTGGTGGTAATATTTTTTTCGAACATGTATTGCTAGTTATATTTTTCCTTCAAAACATTGATTTCTGATAATAATATTTTTTTCCCAAAACTATTGCTGGTAAAACTTTTTTGTCAAAAAAATATATTGCTGATAATGTATTGCTGGTAATTTTTTTACTTGTACAAAGTATTTCTGGTATTAAAAACCATTTTTACAACTTCCATAGTATTTTGACCCTAGTTTGGAGGTTAACTATTTGCCCGTAGTTGGGACCCTAACAGGTGCTACCAACTTGAGTCAGGGTGGACCTGGGAGCACTAGCAATTAAGAGGTGGTTCCACGCTCCTCAAAACATCTTGATCAGAGGCCTTGCTGTTGGACGTAGTTTATTGTCTTACCCAGGACGCGGATGTAGTTTATCGCCACACTCAGGACGCGGATGTAATTTATCGTCATACGCCTGAAGTGGTTAGTTATTTATTATGTTATTTAGACATTGAAAAATTCTGAAACTATAACTGCTTGGCATAAACTTATGAGTGACAAAGATTGCTTTTAACCCATTCGGGTAGAGGAGGATGAGTTTGATTTGGGGAAATTAGATGAATTCACTTCTAATGATGACGCCGATTTTGCAAGGATAGGCTCTAGGCCAAGTTTAACAAGCAAGAATATACTAAACTGCGTCTAGAGATTATATGCAAAAGAGGTATTGTCAAATATTTTATGTAAAATTCATAGATATGTGTTATCCAATGAAATAATTTGTACTATTATGTATAGCGAGCAAGCATGAAAGCAATTAAGTCCCAATTTTCAATTTCAGATTGATATTTAGTATTTATTCAGTAATTATAGCAATTTGCAGTGTCAAGAGATTATTTGCAAGAACTCGAATTTAGTCTTATGGCTCGTAAAAGAGACCTAACTATGCATGAAAAGAACTATATAATCAAAGAAATTAGCAAAGGAAAGTCTTCGCTTCAAATATCTAAGAATTTGAAAAGTGATCATCGAACAATCAAGAAAATATGTGAAATGGGAATTCAACCAAGGAAAAAAAAGTCTCAGGCTGAATTGAGGAATTTAACAAAGCGATATCTATCACATATCCGAAGGAAAATTAATAAGAACTCCAAATGCGTCAAGTGCGTTCATATTTGAGGCCGCTGGAGCTCCTATGGTGTCAAGGGAAACAAGGTGTAAAGCATTAAGGAAGTTTGCTGATGTAAAAAATCAAATAAAGAAACCCATTTTAACAAAAACACATAAGGGAAGAAGATTGCAGTGGGCAAAAAAATACATAAAAACTGATTTCAGTAAAGTGCCGGTTGTTATTAATTTCACTATTTAATGAAACTAAATCTAAAAAAGAATTAAGGATAGCAACCCAAATATGTGTACCGACCTAAACAACGTTTATAGTAGGTGCTTATACTTTTTCGCTAATAAGAGCATACCACGACTAAAATGGTTCCAATTTTGATGGAAACAAAGTTTTATCCTTAAAATTTTTATGATATTACTGAGAGGGGAGACCAAAATATTTAGAATTTTTTTATTAAATCTTTTAATCCTTTCTAGCATGTTCGAAATTTTGGTTAAAAATCTTGTTTTCCTTGCATCATGGGATAAAGATTCCGATTAGGAAAATAAGCGTCTTTTTTGCGGTAAAAGAAAGATATTGATTTGGAAATTCTTTCAAAAATCAAATAATTGTTGGATTTTAATGAAATTTTCAGGATTTATTCAAAAATGAATGAAATTAGTTTGGAAATATATTTTTTTGAAAATCTAGGTGGAAATATTTTTTATATCTGTTACCCACAGATAATTAATTTTATGAAATTTCAAGAAATTAAATTTTAGTGCGAATATTTCTTACTGATGTAGACTACATACGGACGATAATGGGTATTGTCCCCATTCACATAAATACAGCAGTAAATACTGTATGTTGGTCAGAAGTTCGAGATTCATTTCCAGCTGGGCTGGTCAAACTCTCTGCCTCAGGGCAGAGAGGATCTCCAGACGCGGCTCTGTTGAAAGGCTCCGGAAACAGCTACTCGACCCCGTTTTATACGGAGTCTACGGGTAATTTTTGGCCGAGCATACGGGCTCGGATACCCCACATTAAATTTGGCCTAGTGCCACATCTGAACGCGTGGGGCGGTTGGTAGATATCCTGCAGTTGGAGATCGGTCAAACTCCCTGCTTCCAGGCAGAGAGGATCCCTAGACGAGGCTATGTCGAAAGGAAAAAAAAAATTAAATAAACATTTTAATCGCAATACCTTGTCAGTTGCCTTTCTCTCTTTCTCTCTCTTTCTCTCTCTCTCTCTCCATATATATATATATATATATATATATATATATATATATATATATATATATATATGTGTGTGTGTGTGTGTGTGTGTACAAATGTAAACAAAGAAGAGTAACATTTCACCGTTCAAAACATTAATTTAAGAAGATCACTACAAAAGTACAGCAATAAATATGTATTTATTATTCACTGTTACATCAGAACATGTACATGCCCACTACAAAACTGTACATCTTGTTTCAATGTTAAAAAATTAACGTTTCTTCAGGTGAGAAATCATGACGGTACTTAAATATATTATTCTGAAATGCAATTAACGAAGCACAACTCCAACCCGTCTTTGGAAAATCTTCCATGAAAGATAAAATGAATTTATATATGGAGAAAGAAAGAAAGCCAAGTGCTTAATAAAAGCGAAAGAGGGAAGGGGAAAAGGGAGAGAAAGAAAAAGAAAACGACCAAGAAAAGGAAATAAAGTTTGAAACCTGTATTCAGATAGATAGATAGATAGATAGATAGATAGATAGATAGATGAAAGAATTAAGACAGATAGATATATAGATAGATGAAAGACTTAAAAGAGATAGATAGATAGAAAGATAGATAAAAGAATTAATTTAGACAGATAGATGAAAGAATTAAGATAGATAGATACATGAAAGACTTAAGATAGATAAAAGACTTAAAAGAGATAGATAGATAGATGAAAGAATTAAAATAGATAGATAGATGAAAGAATTAAAATATATAGATAGATAGATGTGAGAATTAAGATAGATGAAAGAATTAAAATAGATAGATAGATGAAAGAATTAAGTTAGAGAGATAGGTAGATGAAAGTCTTAAAACACACATAAATATATATATATATATATATATATATATATATATATATATATACATTGCTATATTATCTATTTAAATCTTTTCATTATCTATCTCAGTTTATCTCTGTTTCACTTTATCTATCTACCTGTCTCACATTCAGTTCATAAACCTCTATCTATCTATCTATCTATCTATCTATCTATCTATCTATCTATCTATCTATTTTATTGTTATTTATATATATATATATATATATATATATATATATATATATATATATGCAGATCTAATTCTCTAGGTCCTCAGTTCATTATCTATCTATCTATCTATCTATCTATCTATCTATCTATCTATCTATCTATCTCATTCTTTCTTTCCTGTCTATTTAGGGTAACATTTCAGCAGGCGGCCCAATTTTCATCTTAACCGAGAATCGCTTCAAATTCCCGCCATGCTCTTTGTCCGGCAAATATTATTTTCCTGTCGTAATTCCTTGATAGCCCGCAGATTATTTTGACATAAACAGATTTCTCTCCACAGCAAACGTAATGCACCGCCGTAAATTGCACTAAACAGAATCACATGAAATGCGGGACCAGAACAAGATGGACGTATCGTGCCAAGAAATTCTTGGCAAACTTCGTCGACAATGAAAACAACAGCGACAAATATGGTTCCACTTCTTCGTAATTTACATCTTGCTATATTTCCCCGGCTTTCCGGTTGTTTTTCTTGAATTCTATGATTATTTTTCGTTTATTTTAAAAATCATTTCACCGAAAGCAAAACAGTGAAGGTATAAAGGGTTACTGAGTGTGAAAGAAGAAGAAAAAAAAGAAACATTATTAAGAAGCGAGAACAATAGAAGAGTAATCAAGAAGACCCTGGATAACGATTGACATTGCGTTTACATTTTTAAAGATAAAAGTTGTCTGGAAAATATGGAACCGGTAGAGAAATCCAAGTCAGTAGAGCGAGAGAAGAAACTGTTAACATAGGACTTGCCGTTTACATCTTGCCATTTCAATTGTGAATTGATGAAACCTTGTTACCAATCTAGTACTGCGTTGAATTTTATGAAGTCCTATAGTCTATAGTTCCATAGCGGAAATTTCATTGGAAAAATTACCATGAAAGTATTTATAGAAAAGGCACAGCGAAGCTACGTTATGGTGGTGGGAAAGTGACAGCAACTGAGATGCCAGGTCAGAACCTACAACACTGTAGACTCTACCTTTGGATTTTATCAAGAATCTCTAAATATATATGGCTGGAGCACCGGGCCATATGTGGCAGCAATATTCAAAGCATGGATGAATGGTGTGCTGAGCGATTGATTCTTGAGACTAAAACTGTCTGGACACGACACGGAGAACCAACTTTCTTAGCAGCACACCTCGCAGTTGATTCAATGATATTTCCACTTCGTATCAGCCAAGAATGTTAGCGCTAGAAGGCGCAATGAATCTCTCTATTCAGGCTTCGCATCAGTCATATGGATGGAAGGCAGAAAGGGTCCTTTCAGACGAGTAAGTTGTGTTTTGTAGGTGATTTTTGAGATCAACAGCCATTTTGATCTTATAGAACCGATCGAACTATAGTATTAATATTTTTCTTATTTTTATGGATTTTCTGTCACATTTACTTTCATTTTATTAGCGTCTTTCTATGTAATTTGTTTCACTTTTTTTTCATTTTATTTGCTTCTTTTTATGAATTTTCTGTTATATTTTCCTTCATTTTATTAGCTTCTTTTTATGTAATTTGTGTTACTTTTTCTTTCGTTTTATTTGCTTCTTTCTATGTAATTTGCGTCAGTTTTTCTTACATTTTATTAGCTTCTTTTTATTTAATTTGTGTCACATATTTTTTCATTTTATTTGCTTCTTTTTATGTAATTTGTGTCAATTTTTCGTTCATTTTATTAACGTCTATCTATGTAATTTGTGTCAGTTTTTTCATTTTATTTTCTTCTTTTTATGAATTTTCTGTTATATTTTCATTCATTTTATTAGTTTCTTTTTATGTAATTTGTGTTACTTTTTTATCGTTTTATTTGCTTCTTTCTATGTAATTTGCGTCACTTTTTCTTACATTTTATTAGCTTCTTTTTATGTAATTTGTGTCAATTTTTCGTTCATTTTATTAACGTCTTTCTATGTAATTTGTGTTACTTTTTCTTTCATTTTATTTGCTTCTTTTTGGAATTTCCTGTTATATTTTTCTTTAATTTTATTTGCCTCTTTTTCATATTTGTTTGTTTTCTTTCTTTCTTCAATATTCGGATTCTTTTTTAGAAATTTTCTTCTTCTCTGTCTTATCTAATACTACGTTTCTTCTTTTTTCTGAATTTCCAGTTTCCTTCTTTTTTGGAATATTTATTTCTTTTTCTTGATATTTCCTTTCTTTTTAATATTGTTTCTTCTTTTCAGCAATGTTCGCTTTCTTTCTTTCTTTCTTTCTTTAATTTTCCTCCCTTTTTCTTCAGTCTCCTTTTTCTTATTTGTTTTCTAGTTTCTCCCACTAACGGTTACACATGACGTCTTGTTAGACAATTTCAGACTTCCAGCTTTCCAAAGAATGCCATGTTGTAGTCAAAGGAATTCTTACTACCACACAGAAACCATATTGATTCTTGACAATGGCTGCGATTGTTGAAGCTACTTGAACAAAACAATAACAAAATATGAATTTCGATCAGTTTATCCACAACTACAAACAGAATACTCAACATCGAAAATTGGGAAAAATACAATAGAATATTAAACAGACAAAACTTATCAGTTCTTTTTAATAGAAATTGTTCGGATGAATAATTACTGCACACACACACACACACACACACACACACACACACACACACACACACACACACACACACATATATATATATATTATGAAATGGACATTTTAAGACATTTTTATGTTTAACATTCTTTTTATAGATACAAATATTTAAGTAAATGGTCTGTTTATAATAAACAGTATTAAACAACATTTACCGGCCTGAATGTGCGAGACATTTTCATAGAATTTCATTATTTAATACTGTTTATTATAAACTGACCATTTACTTAAATGGGTCAGTGGTTGATTGTGGGTAATCTATTCTGGCGGTTATTTTGTGGGAAGTGGTTTGTTTATTTATTTGTTGGGGTTATTTTACTTATTTTTCATTTTCATTTTGTACTATTTATTCTTTCTGATTTTTCATGTTTTATTAACGTAGTATAAAATTTTGTGGGGGATTTGCTTAGATTTAATAGTTTGTTTTGGTCTCCCAAGATAATTAAAGCTATTTATTCGTCCAATGTTTAGATTGCCTGGCGTAGTCTATTCTGTTATTTTGGCAGGTGGACAGTTTTTAATTTATTTATTTATTTGGATTGAGTATTTTTACATGTTTTTGCTTATTTATGCAAATTCAGCATTCGCGGCCTGACGATTGCGTCCAGCTTGAAACAGCCTGTCGCCTCTGAGTGTTGACTTCAATATACACTTTTATATTTATTTATGTACGCTCTATCTCTGATATTGATACTTTATCCCATCCATATAGCACTCCTTAAAACCATATATATATATATATATATATATATATATATATATATATATATATATATATATATATATGTACAAGGTAGATATGGATGGAATGAAATTCCGATAACCAAATCCACTATTTACATATAAGCTTGTTAGAACATCCCTAAAAATAACCATTTTGTTTCAACACCATCACTTGACAAGACACCAGAAGTGTTGAAAGAAAATAGATAATTTGTAATGATATTGTAATATGCTTATGTTATAATTTTTAAATATTATCTATCTATCTATCTATCTATCTATCTATCAGTTGTAAACTAGGGAAGGTTACTGAATAAAATAATCAAACGAAGGTTGGTAATGAACGATAATACTTTGGGCAAGAACAACGCATATAAGATTCGCCAGCGGCGTGTAGAAGAGGTAGTCAACTGCTAGAAGTGAATCAAGTGAATTCCACAATGAATCTGCAACTGCAGGATATCTACCAACCGTCTCTCGCGGTCAGATGTGGCACAAGGCCGGATTTAATGTGGAGTATCCAAGCCCATATGGTTTGGCCAAAAACTCCTTGTAGAACCCCTATAAAACCGGGTCGGGTAGCTGTTTTCCAAGACGAGGCTCTGTCTTTCGATATAGCCTTGTCCGAGGATCCTCTCTGCCCGAAGGCAGAGAGTTTGACCAGCACAGCTGGAGACGTATCTCCAACTGCAGATTATTTATTGTACAAAAAGTACAAATATGGAACAAGGCCGAAAAGGGGAAAGGGGGGAAAGGATGGTCATCTTCTGTCTTAACATTAAACTTAGCTAGCCGCAAACCCTGACCTAAACATACAAACAATATTCCTTTCACCAAAACAACTCATTCTTACCATTCTTACTTCATCCACCATAACGCCCCAGGAACTCTATGAAGTCCTAACTAGTCCCCATATATACAATTCATTGTCTGTGGGTGGAGAGGAATAAAATAACAATTTAAAAATTTAAAAACCCCAATGAATATTTACAATGAGTACAAAACTATGTACAAGAAACTAAACAAAATGGTGTTAGTAATAAAAAAAACACAGCCCTAACTGTGGTAGAAACATCAGTTAACTGGACGAAATCAATGCGGGACTTGAAAAATATATAAACCTTCGTACAAGCCATTCACTCCCTACAAACTCACACTCATCCGAACACAACAACAAATACGAAAAACACTCGAAACGCCCCACACCAACCAGAGTACTGATATCACTAACCACCTAACGATGGGAGGGATGGGGAATTAAACAAAAGAAGGAAAATAGGGCCAGAAAAAAGGGGCCAATGAGCATACACACCCTAGCTAAGTTAACATGAAAAAAAAAGAGAAAAAAACTAAAGCAATAAACGACCTACTCTAAGCTATACACGGGAAGGGTTGCCATTGTTCAACCCAGCAATCCCAATATTCTTACAGCCTAATCGGCATCAAAATACCACTCCAAGTCAGCACCTTTCACTCTGCAGAGACGCGCAAGACTCACCCACCTTTCGCCAAATTACAATGGATGGAGTCGCTTCCTTTCTGTTCTGATCCTGTTGACTTCAATGTTCACTTTTATATTTATATACGCTCTATCTCTGATATTGATACTTTATCCCATCCATATAGCACACCTTAAAACTATATATATATATATATATATATATATATATATATATATATATATATGTACAAGGTAGATATGGATGGAATAAAATTCCGATAACCAAATCCACTATTTACATATAAGCTTGCTAGAACATCCGTTGTTTCAACACCAGGATTTCCGACCAATTCATTTCCAACAGGAGGTCGAGATCGAACCAGCCGCCGAGTATCTTGTCCGGCCCGTCCGTCCAGAGGAAAGGTTCGGGAAGGGAAACTCCCTTCCACGAAACCAACCACAAGCAAATAGACTTATCGCGGTTGATCTTGTCCCCTGTCACCATCTCATATACCTTAATTTCTTTGCTGGCATCGTTAATTTCGGCCCTGCTCGACACCAGAACCGAAACATCATCAGCATAGGCGGAGTACCTGGCTGAGGTGGTAGCACCAGGTGAGGAAATTCCGCGAAGGACCGGATTCGTCTTCAACTTACGCAGGAAAGGTTCCAACGCAAGAACGTACAGCAATGGAGACAGCGAACAACCTTGACGAATAGAGCGAGACAAAATAAAGGTTTCGATCTTACCC
This sequence comes from Acanthosepion esculentum, assembly GCA_964036315.1. NCBI lineage: Eukaryota > Metazoa > Mollusca > Cephalopoda > Sepiida > Sepiidae > Acanthosepion > Acanthosepion esculentum. The sequence continues at coordinate 12,255,570 of OZ038502.1, forward strand.
CATTCACTTCTACCAGCGCACCGGGGGACGCATACAGCAGTCGGATCCAAGTCCGAAAGTCCGGCCCCAAACTAGCGGCCGAAAGGAAAGCCTCCAGAATTCGATGGTCAACCCTATCGAAAGCCTTGGATTGATCTCAATTGATCAGCGCGGCATCACTGTCGACTTGCTCGATGATCAAGAGTACCAAATGTAGGTTGTCCTTAATAGTCCTGCCCTTCATAGCACAAGTCTGATCGAGACCAATCAGACGAGAGAGGGCAGCCTGCAAACGGCCGGCTAAGACCTTGGCGAAAATCTTCAACTGTTTAACATCGTCAAAGGCCGATAATTATCTAACCCATCCCCACCGTCTTTGCTCTTGCGAAGCAACTTGATCACACCCCTGGTGAAACGTTGAGGTATAGGCACCTGCTTCATCCAGTTGTTGTAAATCAGCGCTAACGAGGGGACAAAGACGGGCGACTGCCTCAAGTACATTTCATAAGGTAGAACATCTAATCCCGGAGTCTTGTCCAGGCCATCCTGTTTCAGCGCATCCCAGATCTCAGACTCTGTAATGGGACCCTCGCACCCAGCCGCTTCATGGCGGGGAAAGTCGGCTAAATAGGCGTCGAAATGAGCAGCGCTCAGACCGGACTCCCTGCTAAACAGCTCCTGAAAGTAGTCCAGAAAAGCCTAACAAATGTCCACGTCTGTAGTCACAGTCCGCTTGTTCGGCAATGTGATGCTCGCGATATGCCGACTAGATGCCCTACGACGTTCCTCTGCACACAATGAAGCGGCCATGTTCGTAGCCTCGCAAGACATTCTTTCTACCCTATCACTAACTACTAGAGCTAGATCCTTTTTTATAATCAAGGAGGCCAGCTCCGCCTTAGCTACGGGTACGTCGCCACAATCACGGGATTTAATCACCCGATCTACTTGTGGCCTCAAGAGACTTTTGTGCTGCTAATCCTGCTAGGTTGAGTCGACGACTAAAATAAGCAGCAAAAGACCTACGCTTCGATTTCAGAGAATACCAGCACTTATTCCCAACCACAGCCCCCGACAATTCCCGCTGTATCATTAGTAGAAGCTGACCCCGGAAATCTTACTCACCAAATAAAGATGCGTTCAATTTCCAGTAACCAGCCATCTTAACCTTACGCTTATCTAAGTTTACCCGAACCCGGGTTTTTGAGTTTTTTCCTTTTTTTTTTCAATTCCTGGGTAGGGCTTCTCTGTCTTTTTGGAGCGGGAGGCGGCATTTCAGGGTTTTTAATGGGGGAAGGGCTGGGAGTATGATGAGGTATATAAGAGGATCTTTGTTTGTAAGGACTGGGATCTCTACTGAGGAATCTTTTGAAGGTGTCGTGAGAGGGGAATAATGTTCCTGAGGTGAAGGTGTGGACAGGGGAGAGGACGCTGAGGGAGGGGCCTTTTTGGTATTGGACTCTTTTTGCTTGTCTAGTTTTTGCTTCAATTGTTTTATTTTTTTATGTCTTCTCAAAACATGGGTCGTATTTTTTCTGTTGTTCCCTTAGTGTCGAATCAGAGACCGGGGCATCGCCCTTAACTTTGACAGAGAGGGTGGGACTGTTTGTGCCTTTCGTCCTTTGAGCTTCCTGACACTGAGGCCCCGCTGTTTGGCGTTTCTCTCTGGCCTTACCAGCAACCAGCCATTCCCCCTCCCTCTTCTCCACAACTGCACTAGCAGCGGACAAAAGCTCTTCGAGGAATGGGGCCTTAGCACTCGACCCAACCGGAGGTTTTACCGTACCAGTCCCGGAAGCTGGCATGCCCCTTACTAGATGAAGGCGTATTATACATGAGAAATGACTGTAAATTTGATAGACAAAACTACTTTTATTAATATTGTTAAGATGAAGAAGGGAGTTAAATAAAGAAACACGAGAAAAAGAAGGAAGAGGAAAACACGGAGGAAGATGAAGAAAAGGAAAGTAAAATAAAAGAATGAGTTGAGGAAAACGTAAACGAAGAAGAAGAAGAAGAGGAAGAAGAAGAAGAAGAAGAAGAACAACAAGAACAAGAACAAGAACAAGAACAAGAACAAAAAGAAATGAATAAAAAACATGAACAGGAAAAAGAAACAATAATATTAATGACACTTAGCAAACAGAGAAACCAGAGTAAATAGAGTAAGGTAAATAATAATAATAATAATAATAATAATAATAATAATAATAATAATAATAATAATAACGTAGACAAAAACCGTACCCATCAGTGGCTATGTAGCGCAGGGTTAAAAGCTGAAACTGAAGGTTTTATCCTTGCTGCACAGGACCAATGCTTGTTAACTAGGAATTATCAAGTACATATACTAAATTACTGTGTTAGCCCAAAATGCAGATTCTCTGTATGTGTCCAGATTCGGAGGAGGCCGAAGATTAGTTCAACGAGAAATGCCTTAAAAACTATGATAATCGGTCTTCAAAATATCTAGCAACTACAGAAGACTGGATGATGATCTGTTTCAAAGAACATGAAAGAAAATATAATCAGAAAAAAAGGAGGCCAACAAATTCAAAAAGGAATTTCAAGTGGGTGAAAAAATGCATGCAAAACATAATACACCTAGTGCAGCGGCAAAGAGTTTAAAAAGAAAGCAAATACAATGGAACAGATACAGAAACGATGGTAAGATAAGCCTCTTATTGGTCAATAATCTGCCCGTCCACCAAAAGCTGATGCTGACAAACACTGCACCCATCAGTGGCTACATAGAGCAGGATTAAATGCTGAAAACAAAGACGTTATTCTTGCTGCACAGGACCAATGCTTGCTAACAAGAAATTACCAAGTTCACATACGGAATAATTGCGTTCGGCCCAAATTTTTTGATAAATATCCAAAAACAATTGACTATCTTATATCGGGTTTCACGGCATTGGAATTCACTGAATATAAAACCCGCCATGACAGAGTGGACCAAAATCTGCATCGGAGAATTTGAAACTCCTACGAAAAGAAAATTGTAAGAAATTGGTATGACCACAACCAAGACTCGGTTACAGATATAGGCCCTTTAACAATTGTATGGTACTTTACAATACACACAGACAGAACAATCAGATCTAACCATCCAGACATCGTGACCAAAGACCACAGAAACAGATAGTGTTTTTTTTATTAACATGGCAGTCCCTCCAGACTATAATGTGTCTTTGAAAATCTTTAAAAAACTAAAAAATACATGACCTTGAAATGGAAATCTGAAAAATGTGGTACATCAATAATTTCAGTTGTAGTTGGAGCCCTCAGATTGACTGGAAAAGGTTCCGATAAACTCATTGAAGGCATTCCTGGTAGCCTAAGTCTTAAAGAAATACAACTCAACCTTATGAATGTAAAATGTGTCTGACCTTAAGTTAAAAAAATGTTCAACAGAAAATGTTAAGATGCTATTTCAGACCTTATGTCTCTGGTTGGGACTCGATGGAAATGTGTGTACAACAGAAAACAAAGGAAATAATACTAATATTATTAATAAAATATAATAATAGTAATATGATCAGAAGACCATCTTCATTAAAAAGCGCTCGGGGGTCAATCACCCTGAAATAATACTTCTGCAAAAAGGCAGGCTGAATGGATTTTAATAGAAATTGTGGTACCTCGTGATAAGAATATTATCAAGGCGGAAGAGACGAAATCAGAGAAAATATACTAAGTAGCAGCTCAAATTGTCTTTTGTTGTTGCTGTTAGCGCACTCGTGACTTTGCCAAGTGGTCTTTCTTCCTCTTCAGACGATTTGGCGATACCTGGCTTTTGTTAATGCAGTAGTACCCGGTGCAGGTTTTGCTATTTAAATTTTCTAATTGCTGAGTCTTGACTCAATGTTGAATCTCGCCTATTGTATGGAATAATAATGCAACACAAAATGTACTTGGAACAAGAATGTATTATAACAAGAAAGTGTACACAATAAGTACATATAGTATTTCTGTATATTTCTGGGAAGACGTTCCTGGAGAATGTGTTGACTAGTCGCAGTCGATCAGAGTCTCTAGTTGGATCTCGTGATTCCTTCTCTCCGTCCTCCGGTACCAACCATTATTTATATAGTTGGTAGTCACCTATGCAGATTAGGTGGATCCTACACAACACTAATGAATCAAAGTCCTGCAATAACAATCAAGAGTATCGAAGCAGGTCATTATTTAAAGTAGTACAAAGGAAATGATTTGAAATTGGCAAGCTTTTCTTCATTTCATTGAAGCAGACGTTAAACATATAAGAGTGTTATTAGCGCCTAAATCTATTGTTTGTTTGTTTGTTTGTTTCTTTTGTTTGTTTTCTTTCTTTTGTTTGTTTCTTTCTCTGGAATGACGTCTTTTCTCTTTTTTCCTCCCAAGCAAAGTGGGATAATTATTTATGTGCCCTTGGAGAGGGAGTAACGAACGAAAATTCAGAATTATAATAAAATAATAGAAAAACAGCGTGGAAAAAACTGTGTATTTCGAAAACTCGCCCGTCAGTTAATCTAGACCTTTTGAAAGCTCCTGATAAAGCCGTCGTAAAAAACAGTCAATTTCTAATAGAATAACCAAAATGAAAGCGATCGGCTGAATAGGGAACATAGAACATAAGATTCGTAAGTTTTTGTCGATTTTCATTCAGAAAAATCATATGAATCCCACAAGTACGGACACGGAACTTGGCCAGTTGCAGTCGATAATTTTTTTTAGCGTTTTATCATTGAAATAATCTCCAATACGTGATCTAAATTTAATACTTATATTGTCTGGCCACAATTGAAAAGCTTCAGTCAACATATCGTTCAGTTCAACTTTGGTCCAAATCATTAAGCGATAGAAACAACATTAAGCGGCACGTCCTCACATCAAGAGAAGACGAATAAACAAATAAATAAAACGAATAAAAAGACGTCCCGAATTTATTATCAGATTCTTTCATTTTGCAGACGGCAGTAAAAATCAAAATAAAAAAAAAAACAAGTTAAAATGTGAAAGGATTTGTCATTTGTTTCTTGGGAAAAGATCGCAACAGTCAAGCTATTGAAAATCAGCTTAGTCGAATGTAAATTAATGTTTCCCGAGATACAATTTGAATGACAAAAATAGAACTGGTTTGCATTGTAATTGAGATAGGATTTGAATTACTGAGTTTTGAGTCAATATTTGAATGTGTCTATATTTGCTCGATTTTCTCACTTTAATATCTATCTGTCTGTCTGTCTATATATCTATCTATTCCGTTTTTTCATTTCTAGTTATGGACTAATTTCTCTGTTCATCGTTCTCTTACTCTCTCCCCATTTCTCTCTCTCTCTCTCTCTCTCTCTCTCTATCTATCTATCTATCTATCTATCTACCTATCACAGTTTGTTCATATTTATCTATGTATCTACCTATTTCTTCCGGTTTTTCCTTCATATCTATCTATCTATCTATCTATCTCTCTATCTATCTATCTATCTATCTATCTATCTATCTCGCGCTGATCATATCTATCTATCTATCTATCTATCTATCTATCTATCTATCACGCGCTGATCATATCTATCTATCTATCTATCTCGCGCTGATCATATCTATCTATCTATCTATCTATCTATCTATCTATCTATCTATCTATCTCGCACTGATCATATCTATCTATCTATCTATTTATCTATCTATCTATCTATCTATCACGCGCTGATCATATCTATCTATCTATCTATCTCGCGCTGATCATATCTATCTATCTATCTATCTATCTATCTATCTATCTCGCGCTGATCATATCTATCTATCTATCTATCTATCTAGGATAATTTTCAATTTATTTAAAATGCTCTTTTCCCTCTTTAACGTTCTACCTTTCTGTCCTGGAGTAACAAGATGTTTTACAGGTTTCACGTATGATTTAATTTTTAAGTCTTTTTTCACTGCTCTTTTGGACCTTCATAGCTGAGACTTCACTCTCATATGCCAAACGTTTTGCGAATTGAGTTGGATCTTTTCTAATTGATATCTTTAGCTCTAAATTGAAATGATGATCACTCTTGCTGCTGTGACTTTTTGATTCAGTTTTCCTCTCTACTGTTCCCTCTTTTTTTAAAACTTATTCACCGTTCTCTTGATGTTTCTTGAATGGACTTTTGAACATAAAAAATTAATAAACATTTTACATATACTTACACTCATTACATATACTAACACACAAATATTTACATTTATCTATACCCATATTTACACGCACAGACTACATGTAATCCCATATACATGACACGATATCCATATACGCACACATACATATATATATACATATATATACACGCATACATCCACGCACATATACACACATATGCACATATCTATATATACAAACATATCTACCTAAATTTTTTGAATACACCTCTACACACACACATCCACATATATCTATGCACATACATATATTCATATATATATATATATATATATATATATATATATATATATATATATATATATATATATATATATATATATATATATATATCATCCTACACATACTCCTACGCGACATATACATATGCGTACATACATCCCTATACAAATGTATATACATATAAACATAAAATTACATGTTAATGTTCAAGTTCGTCTACATAATTGTATATATAGAATTAATTTGTCGGCAACCATGTGTGCATACAATCAATTCCAAAACCAAAAATACCATAACACTTTCCTTTCTATATAGTTATTTCTAAATATATTTAGTTAGATTGAGGTCGTTTTTGTGTCTACATTTCGAAATCAATTCGTAATGTTGGTTCAGTAATATGTCCAGATCTTTATGTTTAGTGTAGTCTGATGAGCCAATGTCCTTTAATAGAGGGCTTGGCGAAGTAAATTATTACATGGAGCCTTAAAGTGGTCTGTTTTTCCTTTAAATTATTAGCTCTGTATTTACATTGCGCTCTCAGGATTTCATACATTTTGGGACTACCTATACGGATTACCAAATTCTTCTTAGCCTATATATATATATATATATATGATTGATTTCCCCGTCAAGTTCAATGTATGAGGTTCCGACGACCACGAACTAATTATCTGCATGCCTATGACGGGCATGAACTTTTGAGACCGGCTCGAGAATTGCACAAAAGACACAAAAAGTACAGGAGAATGTATTGCATCCAAGGGCAACGGGAACATTGTTAGATGTCTTATTTTGCTTTCTCATTTTATGTAGTCGACTGATGGTTACTTCTATATCAATGTTGTACTTATTAAGCTCCAATGTGACCAGGGCTGTTTTTTCTTTCAGGTGCTGAGTTGTTCTCCTGGAGAGTTCGTACATTCCAATTGCCAAGATGAAGTTGATGTTGTTTCGTAGAGCTTTTCGCAGTAGTCGGATATGTGTGGAAGTAATTAGATGTAGTTGTCAGAAAACTAACACAATGATTTGTTTCAAGTGGTGAAGGCTTGTGTCGGACTGTCGACAAAAAAGTAACGGTGTAAAAGACTTGCCACGGAAACACCGAACGACAGTCCTCATGTGTTATTATCGCGGAGTTTAACCTCTCCGGACCACAGTCAATATCAGCCAGTACACGCCTCTCGGCAGACAGATGCAATATAATGACCCGGTTAAGACTTCATATATATATATATATATATATATATATATATATATATATATATATATATATATATATATAAGGGAAGAGGTTATAGTAGTTCCAACGAGAGAAAAGTGTGTATATTAAAAAGAAGAAAGAAACCGCAAACGTTTTTGATTGTGATGTGGATGTTTAAAAAAATATATTACACAACATATATTCACAGATTATCATGGAAGTAAATTTCGGCAGTGATACTTTTGTTAGATTCCAGTTTGGTTTGGTTTCGTTTGGTTTACAACATACCGAACTCAATGCCAACAACAGTTTTATTGCTACCAGTATTTTTTCCCAAAATGTTTTACTGGTATTTTTTCCTTCAAAAATTCACTACTGGTAATAATTTTTTTACAAAAATGTATTGCTGTTATTGAAACCTATTTTTGCACTTTCATAGTATTTTGACCCAAGTTTGGAGGTTAACTATTTGCCCATAGCTGGGACCCTGACAGGTGCTTCAACCCAGGGCAGGGTGGTCCTGGGAACACCAGCAATTAAGAGTTAGTCCCACGCTCCTCAAAATCTCCTGATCAGAGGCCTTGTTTTTGGATGTAGTTTATCTTTATACCAGGACGCGTTAGATTCCGGAAAGTAGTAATGGATACCGCCAGACAGTCGCCATAATCTTCTGTTCGTGCAGCTTTGGTTTTGGAATGTGTTTATGTACTTCGTCATGATCAAGTCATTGAGCTGGTCGTTTATTATTGTCATGACGAATTCATTTCTCATTATGAAATCAATATTCGATAAATAAATGAAAAATTTGAATTTCGTCGGTTCAGCATCAAACAGACTTCAAAACGACGAACTCTGTGATTGTCACTGAGTTTATGTAGAACCCATTTATCGAATTTCTTTACCATACCAATTCTCTTGAGATGGTTCGATGTTGTTGAAATGCTGGAACCCATTATCTGAAACATTTCTCTGTCACTTCCACGTGGATTTTGGTTTAGTGTTTTTAGATGTTGATTACAGATGGGAATCCTATACCACCTTGATCTTCAAGACTCGTATCCCCACTGCGGAACTTCAGAACCCAGCTCAGTCCTGTCTAATCAAATGTGAATTTTTTTATCTCCTACTTTGTTATTAAAACCAAGGTTGAATTCAGGCAAAAAAGCAAACGCGTTTCTTTTTACATGATCAAGATCAGGAGTTTCTGTTTTAAGTTAGAGTCAGAAATATACTGATATAAGATTAACAAATATCACTTTAATCATTAAAATGAGTAATATATTTTTGTGCAACTATTAGAATAATATATTAAAACACCATTAAAAATTTGTTTTCTAAAATGGCACATTATTTTCCGAACAATCTGATACAAACCAGCAAAAAAATTCCTTCACCAAAGCCATATGCAAATGACACCTTCTTTCCTACTAAGTAAGGAAGTTCAACGAGTGTGCCAAGTATGTAAGTCAATATCCACTAAACATATCTTGACAGAGTGTCCAGAACTAGCTATGTTAAGACAGCAATTTCACAATACAGATAGCATGTCTGATCTGTTGGAGAAGATAAATGTGGATGATATGCTATCATTTCTAAAAGTGGTCAGACTCTACAAGAAAATATAAAATAGAAGAGAAAAAAAATAAAACAATGTTTTTATAAGAGTGAGCCAAAGTTGCGTATTGGGAATTAGAAGTATCTATACCTGACTCCTGAAGCTCTCAATCAACAGCATCTCGTTCTCAGTCATTGCGAGTCGTCACCCATGGCAAACAGGTGGCCTCATTTGTGGTGGTGGTGGTGGATTCCCACCCCTCTGCAAAGGTGCAGCTAGCGTATTCTGAATTCGATAGAGCAGGCAGTTGCATCATCGAACCTTTTGTCACTTTCATGACACATTCTTTCCTACTAACTACCAATTCTTTTGAAATGGTTCGATAATCTTGAAACGCTGACATTCATTATCTGAGACATTTCTACGGAGGTTTGGCGTCGGCTTTCGTTTAGTGTTTTCAAATGTTGATTGTCGATTGCAGATGGACGTCCTCTTCCATCTTGATCATCAAGACTCGTATCCCCACTGCGGAACTTAAAAAAAAAACAACAAAAAAAACAGCGCCTTACTATTAGATCACAAGTGGATACTTCATCCCCTGATCTGTTTAATGTTGGCAGCAGTTTCAGAAGCATTATAAACAAAATTAGACACATGCAATAAAGTTGAGGTCTATAGAATGTTTTAAGTTAAATTCCGAAAGGGATTGACTTAAAATTAAAAAGGAGAACACTTTAATAAGTAGGAATGAATGGTATATTCGTTTGCAACTATTTTAATAATAAAAAAAACATTTAGCCGAAATTCGGAGGTTGTTTTCTGAACAACCTGATAGTTTAGAAAATCAACACATATTTTGATGCAACTCAATAGCATATGATCGAACAATATTTTATTGATTATCGTTAACTCAACCTATTAATACAATATTCAATTTTGTATAACGGAAATGAGCATTATGAAGACAAAATGCTTGATACCATTTTATATTCTTTTTTTTCCTTGCGTAAAAATATAATTTGATTGAATAAAGAACAAGGCAAAATAATCTCATATATTTGCTTCACTTACCGCCATTTTTACTTCTTTTCTGATTATACTGTCTTTATTAGAAATGTCTAAAAGACACCACATCTAAGGAAATGTTGCCCTGTAAACGTCTTTTTGCCTAATTCATTTCTTTTTATGTCCTTTGTCTATTCCTGTAGCAAGTACTTAATTAGATCTGGCAGTTTAGGATTGAAACATTTACGAAGATACTGGCGACATTACATGGAAGCAATTCCGTGGACTGTTGCTATGACTGTTTTCTTTTTTAATTCTTCACGTAAGTTTTGATTCACCAGTTCGTTCGGTAACATTTTCTTGTAAAATCAGCCATTATTTTGGGAACAATGTAATGTAAAATATCAATGTAATATCAAATATCTAAATGGAGGCATCGGATTCTTCTCTCACCGCTTCTTGCTTCTCATTCAACTTTTACCTTCAAAAATATAAATGCAATTACACTCGTTATCTTCTTAATTATTCTTTTATTGTCCTTTCCCCTTTAGAGTGTTTTCTCATATACTCTAACGATCAATGACCCCCTTGCGTCTTAGTGACCTTATTGCATTCCTTGGGGTGAAATGAGTAAAGAATGCCTCTAATTTTGTGAGTTTTTTTTCAGTTTTCTTTCTGTCTTATTTTTCTTTCTGATTCTTTTTTTTTCTTTCATTCCATTCGACGGTCTTAGAGAAAATCGACTTCTTAAATAGCCACAAATCGGCCCCGGAATCAATCTAAATTTTGTAATTTATTGGACTAATTATTTTTCCTCATTGGTTAAAAGTCCCAAAATGTTTTTTTTTTGGACCACGCATGTTCACAAAATTTATTTTAACCATGACATTTTAGAATGTATTTTTTACAAATCTGTAAACTAAAATTTACACATCTTTTTACAAACCGTCAGGCCTTAACATAACAGTTATTTATTTCAGCAATATGTATTAACTGTTTTTTGAGTTATTTTTTTAATTATATTTCGTGTAGGAGGTGGAACTATCGTTAAGTCTATATAGCTGAGTATCAGATGCCAAAACGTTAGAAATCGTCGGCAGTGATTTAAGGACATTTATTTCCAGAAAATGCCAATTTCGCATTTTCCCAAATCGTGCCAGCACAGCCAGGCAACAATGATCTAATAATGATTCAGTGGAAGCATTTATAAAAAATAATTAATTTGTATATTCAGGTTTAAAATTGTATTAGTCCAATATTATGTTTTGTCATTCATTTTTAGCCTTGTCTTTTGTACTCTTTATAAATAAACAGCTTTTTAAATAGTTTCTATAATGGCTTGCTAAATTTTTGAAATGTGAACAGTCCTGTAAAACGATAAACTACACCCGGCAGTAGAGCCTCTGACCGGAAGATTGAAGTTTTTGAGGAGCGTGGCATAGTTGTGGTTCCCAAGTTTATCCGACACCAACCAGGGTCCCAGCTATTGGCAAATATTGGACCTCCAAAGAAAACACTATGAAATTATAAAAATTCATTTTTATGTTAAAAATACCAGCAATATATTTTTATATAAAAAAAGAGCACCAATATATATTTATATTAAAATGACGAAAAATAAATTTTAATGTAAGATGACCAACAATTCATTTAAAAATAAAACAATATATTTTATCTGTAGATGAAAGTATACAATTGCGTTCAAAATATATTTAAATGAAGCTATAAAATTGTGATCCGATTATAAAGATTTCGGCATTAAATAACCCATAGAGGTGTTGATATGCCGCTAAAAAATCAACAAACAAACAATACATATTTAAATCAAAATGACCAACAATACATTTTATCTGTAGATGAAAGTATACAATTGCGTTCATAATCTATTTAGATGAAGCTGTAAAATTGTGATCCGATTATATAGATTTCGACATTAAATAAACCCTTAGAGATGTTGATATGCCGCTAAACAAAACCAGCCAAACAAATCAATTGTGGATATAAGCGCAGTGCAAAATTTAGCGAATAACAAAGCAAAATCGGTGAACCAATTGAAAAAGGTATAAGTACATTCTTTCTTTCACAAGCTATGGATTAAATCGCAGAGCTTACTGTGATCACTTGTGTTGAGTGGCCATCTGGCTCTGAGAAGTTCACATGTGGCCAACATATGAATTAAATGTTTTTAAAAATTAGCGTTGGAGAATTTTTTTTTAAATTAGCGTCGGGACTTCGTAAAATAATATTATTCTTAGATACGGTGAATTTTGAGGTTCAAAATTATTAATAAACATTATATTAGAAATATTAAAAGTTTCGAATTTTTTGTAATAAATGATAAATCTAATGTATCTGTTAGTATCAATAACGGTCATATAACGATGTATTATAGTTTTAGTAAGTTTTCGTCTTGTTTAAAATTAGGATGCATCTGCTTAAAATAAAACAATTGAATTTAGTCTTTAGTTTTATTTATATCAAGATGATTGCTTATATTATTTTTTTCTAAAATCCTTTAAAACCAAACTTATTTATTCATTTATTTGGTGATTATATACATGCGGAGTTATATAAATATAAAATTTATTAATTTTATAATCTAAATTATATAATTTGAAATTTTACATATATATATATATATATATATATATATATATATATATATATATATATAGACAATATTAGTGGTAAATATACACATACATATGCAATTATATATACACATACATATATGTATAAAAATAATTCCAAGAGGATATGATCCAGGTAGAACTCAATGTCCAGGACAGAGTAAGGATATAATAAAAAGACTTAAACACTAATATTCCATGGTCATAATTTATTCCATTGGAATCGTAAATACGATCCAATTCATCAGACCTACAGATTCAAAAAGATAACAAAAAAAACAACTCCGGGAAAATATTAGTAAGAGTATATGTGTGAGAGTTTGGGAGGACATGTGATCTATATAGAGGGGTAACAGACGAGAGAGGCAGGGAGGTCCAAAGGTGGAGGGGGCATTAACCTTTAGCAGAGAGAAGATTTGAAGAAGGGTTTCAGTGAGAGAGTGTACGTATTTTCAAACGTCCGAAGATATACCGGAAGAGTGTACATTTCTTGGCGACATACACACCCCATAGACGATAAAGTCTTATACTCCCGCCCAGACACCTACAACACATACATACACACACATACACACACACACCTATATATATATATATATATATATATATATATATATATATATATATATATATATACATACACACGACTAGTAGACCATCTTCAGGACATGGTTTTTGGAAACATACTTAGGATTAGACGATACTTAAGTCTAATAACCATGTCTTGAAGATGGTCTACTAGACCGAAACGTCTGACGTCGACAGTAAAACAACATTAAAACAGTAAACTTGCATATTCGGATTCTGCTTTTTCTTTTTCCATATTTTTCATCATACCGTCGGATCTACATCCACATATTTGCTTACATATATATATATATATATATATATATATATATATATATATATATATATATATATATATATATATATATACACAAATGAGGAAAAGAACAAAGGGAGTAAAAATCTACACCCCCATTTAACCAAATTGTTAGTACTAAGTTACGACAGAAGTTTCTCAATTTAGTTGAGGAACACTTCCCTAGAAATAATCTACTTAGTAAGATTATTATCGAAATGCATTAAGTTATAGCTGTACAAATAATCTTAAAACGATTTTAAAAAACATAATAATAAAATTTGAAACCAATACAAAAAACTTAGTAAAGTAATAATTGCCATTCCAAATCAGTAAACGCAGATGATACCAAATTGTGTAAGTGTAGAAGTCCTAACGAGTGTCCATTACATAATAGGTGTCAAAAGGATTCCCTTGTTTACCTAAGCACTATTTCTACTTTATAAAATCCAACAGTTAAAACATTTTATATCGGGAGTACTAAGAATTCCTTTAAAACTAGGTGGTATTAACATATATTTCAACAATAACGTGTACAGAAATAGGAAATCCCTTTCCAACTATGTTTTGGACTTAAAAAAGTTAACAAAACCCCTTATATTAAAATGGAAAATATTAAAAAACAACTAGAACGTGTATATCTTTAAATGGACCGTGTTTCCTATGTTTACAGGAAAAATTAAAATATTCAAATTTGCTAATAAATTTTATTAGTAAATAATGGACAACCGGTTCACAGGTAATCAACTTATTTGGTTTATTCAAGTTAAATATTGCAATGTTTTGCCGTCTATTCAGTATTATTAGCATCATATATAGATGATCCACTTTTTTAACTTTATCTACTCGTCCCTTTAAGAAGCTTCCCGAATATAAAAAGAACATCTTCTGTTAACTTTACGTCTCATTACCATCCACACACACATTTCAACAAATAGAACGTCATATATGGCAAGAATAACGATACTTTCGTCGCTGGCATATTCTCTACAACCATCAATGATGCCATGTCTATGTACCGTTCATTTTGACATGAAAACATAACTCGCTCGCCTCCACTCCCTGACCTTATTTTCCTATTTAACGTAGATCTGATATTTAATTGGTTAATCGAGACATACCCACAAGTATATGTTGAATTCTGACCTTATGCCACCAACTCTTAACTTTCGGAAAAGCGTAACGATTTGTTTGAAAATTTTTCCTAAAAATCATTTTATCACCAGTTGCTAAGGAAGTACAATCATAGTATTGAAACATGAAGGATTTTGTATAGCGATTTAAAATGTTTTTAATATAATCTTTTATAATTCAAAATACGATTTAAAGTAGGCGCCCGAGGGGGTCGTCAGTGTTGTTTTGACTTGGTTCATCAGGGAGTTTCGGGTCTTTCAACATCATACTCCCCATCACCAAATCGACCCAATCATGGGAGATCGAACCGATCGACAGTGAAACGCTAACAACTACTCTGGGCTTTTTAAAGAATTAGACGAAGAAACACCACGTATTCCGCACATCCGATTGGATGTTTGTACAACCAATCAGCTGCGCAAACTATCTTTTAAATGGCCCGCAGCGGGGACTGGCTTCTTTTCTTTTGGTGGATAGCAGTTGCAATGGATAACTGAGGAGGTAATCTTAATATTCCTAAGTTTAATCCCTTCCCTAAGCATTGTATCGTTTAAATATTTGCCGTTTGTATTTTATTTGTGCTTTTTTTTTGGTGGGGGGAACTATTTTGATCTTATGCCACCCACCTTTAACTTTCGGAAAAGCGTAACGATTTGTTTGGAAATTTTCCTAAAAATCATTTTATCACCAGTTGCTAAGGAAGTACAATCATAGTATTGAAACATGAAAGATTTTGTATAGCGATTTAAAATATTTTTAATATAATCTTTTATAGTATATATATATATATATATATATATATATATATATATATATATATATATATATATATCAAATATGTGTTGCAGTTCAATTTATATTACAATGAAACATTCATACAAAAAGTGGATTGTAAAGTTAATGATATAAAACTGCATGCGCCAAAAGTTTGTATCCGTTTACAATAACACATTAAAAAAAAAACATATTTCGATTCGCATTTAAATTTTTCTTTACGGATGCTACCTGGATTTTATTAAAAACAAAATAATTTCCATGCCTGAAGATGACTGAATGTAGAGTTGAAAGTACTTGTGTATTAAAGAAAGACTTTATACAGCTTATAATTTTTAAAAACAAGGATCATAACATTCATCGAGTGATTTATAGGTGAGTGGAACTTTAAAATTTTGTTTGCGAAGGGATTTCGACATTTTATATCATTAACTTTACTAATTTACTTTTTGTGATTAAGGCTAAAAGTTCTTCGCTATGAATTGGTATGCGGTAATGCTTATATCTCGTATATAAGGAGTTTAAAATTCCTTTTATTCCACTGCGTGAGCTGATCACCTACGGGCTGGAATCTCCGACTGATGTTACATCGGTCGAGTTTCGACCTCGGCTTGAAGCAATCGCATGTCTAGTCATACTGATGACATGAGATATATCGCAACAGTCTGTCTGTGGATGAATATATATATATATATATATATATATATATATATATATATATATATATATATATATATATATATATACGAGGGTCATTCAATAAATACCGAAAAATGCACCTTATTTATTGAATGACCCTCGTATATATATATATATATATATATATATATATATATATATATATATATATATATATATATATATATATATATATATGGCTTGACGATTGCGTTTAAGCATGAAACATATATATATTAGAAATTTTGTATTTAGTGATTACATGATATTGATTTTTAAAGCAGTTATACTGTTTTTATGTCCCCACGTGGATCTTAGAGAAAGTGATTTCTAAGTAATCTATGGATTCTCTGAAATAAATTTTTACTTTAACATAATATCGTATTCACAAATTGGTTTACTGTGTACTGAGTAAGTACACCTAATTTTTCTATGTTTATGTTTAACATATTTATTTAATTAAAATAAAATCGCATAAAATAATGAATTTCCCGTCATTATTATCATGGGTCACCGATTTTTTTTTTGGCGTAGGGCCGCTGCAGAAATGTGTAGCTGACCATATCCTTCCATATGCTTCAGCTATGTGTCAAATTCTGAGACTCTGTGAATGGTCACTCAGTCAACTCTTGGACGTTATCAGCACATTTTCTCCTTCACCCTGCTTCCTATTCTTCTGCAAAAAGTCAAAATAGATGAACGTATTTTATGCAAATAATACACAGATTGGGCTCCATTGAACTTGTTTCTAATTACGGGTGCGCAAAAATGCAATAAAATATTACTATAAAAAATAACAAAGAATCAGTACAAATAATGTCATTTTCATTTTATCCTAATTTCAGAGTAATATAGTTTTAAAAAAGTGGAAAATTATTAAATCACATTCTCAATGCTGCATATCGGAAACTTTGAGAATATTAATTCTTAATTCACTAAAATTTTACAAAAATTTTCAATTAAAAAAATGTTGAATACAGTTATATGAAAAAATAAATGTTAATATTTATTTTTTCAAATAAAGGAACATTTCTAAAATAAAGGAACATTTTTAAAGTTAAATTTAAAAAATTAAAAATATTAAGAAAAATGAATATTAAAAATAATCTAAAAATAGTTAAAAGAATTATTTTAAGAAAGTTTCATACTTATCCATTTATTCAAATACTAACGCTAATTCATAACTATTCCCCCACACAGACATATATATGTATTCCTTGACAATATTTGGCGACGCACTTACCGGATTAGTGGAAAGTGCGGCACACTTAGCGGATTAGTGGATAACGCGACGTTTGAGAATCATTGTCTTAGGGTGATAATTTTTACGAAGGCACTGGAAAGATCTTTGGGTCTTATCTAGTGGCCATACCGTTTTTCAATTTTTGCTCGCCGAATGACGAAATATGCTTCCAAAGAGTCTTTGTCTTCCAACGAGTCTTTGTCTTCCAACGAGCCAGTATCTTCCAACGAGTCTTTGTCTTCCAACGACTGTTTGTCATCCAAAAAGTCTTTGTCTTCCAACGATCCAGTGTCTTCCAACGAGTCTTTGTTTTCCAAGGAGTCTTTGTCTTCCAATGAGTTTTTGTCTTCTAACGAGCCTTTGTCTTCCAACGAGTCTTTGTCTTCCAACGAGCCTTTGTCTTCCGAGGAGACTTTGTCTTCCAACGAGTGATTGTCTTCCAAGGAGCCTTTGTCTTCCAACGAGTCTTTGTCTTCCAACGAGCCTTTGTCTTCCAACAAGTCTTTTTCTCCAACGACTCTTTGTCTTCCAACAAGACATTGTCTTTCAACGAGCCAGTATCTTCCAACGAGTCTTTGTCTTCCAAGAAGCCTTTGTCTTCCAAGGAGCCTTTGTCTTCCAACGAGTCTTTTTCTTCCAAGGAGCCTTTGTCTTGTCTGATGCTGTCTAGCACTTACGTCATTTGTGATGCAGTCTACCTTGAAGATGACTAGAACAATATATAGCATCTCATTCCGCCTGTCTTGATTCTTCGCAGTGATCTTGTTATTAATATCCAAGATTCGCAAGTTCCAAAAATGACTGACACGCAACAGTTTGATCTTTGATTTCAGTCAGATGTTCTCTTTGGTGAATGGTTCTTCGTTTGAAGACAACTGTCGTTGTTTGTGCTGCTCATGTAATTACGTCTCTATATAACCCCCTCTCTTCCCCTACACGTCTCCTAGGCACCGTTTGTCTAGTGTCGCTTTCTATCGATGTGCAGCCGCTCAGTTCGGACAGTTCCGATATCCCAGTCTTCGCACGGCTAAGGGATAATGAGAGTTCTACAGCTTCCAAACTGTTTTAGGGATTGGTGTCTGTATAAGTCGTCGATCGTCCAGTCTGGGTTCTTCATGTGTTGTGATTCTTACTGACGAAGAAAGTTGTCATTCTTCTTTTTATCAATAAGACGTAGTAAACTTCTTGTTGACGACTGGACTGACGGGAAATAAAGTCAAGCTCTCACTGAAGAAATAATAATGCCAAGCTCTGAATCCACTAATCTAATGGAGGAACTATACCGATCGAAAGAATCTTATATATCTGGCGAGAACCACAATACAGAAATAATTTAAACCTCATCAGGAGAATCATAAGACGTAAATGAGAGCCCCAGTCTATTTAATCTTTACCTGGATTCTGCCCTGCCTATTTCCAAACACAGATGTGATGAGATTGGCACTGATCATTTAAGCATTCCCAACTGCATCCCAAATGAGACTACTAATAAAAGTAAACGATCCTGCTTTCCATCCTGAGGCCAATCTACCTTCATGTACGACATCCAGCCGCTCAATTCGGACCCCGGTTATTGGAGCAGGAGAGTTATACAGCTTCTAAACTGTTTTAGGGATTGGTGCCAGTATAAGTAGTCAATCGTTCAGTCTTGATTCTTCAAGTGTTGAGAAAGACGAAGAAAGTTGTCTTTCTTCTTTGAGTCAATAATCCATGGTAAACTTCTTGTTGAATCTCGATCTATGTGTTCAGCAAGGTTTAAAGAGAAATTCAAGTGAATATTGGGTCATTTCCTCGTGTGGGTGTGCAACTGTGAGTGTATCTGACGACTCGTCTGTCTCTGTCGTCCCTGTAACCTCAAAATTGAGTTGGAGTTAAAAAGACCAAATCATCTGTTTTGATTTTACCCTATTTCATTCAGAGCCATTGCACCAAAACCAAAACATATTCGACTGACATCAGAAACGAAATCAAAAACAGGTGCTCTGACCAGTCAATTCGAGATCACACCTCGCCTCTCGACAAATATTCTTGCCTGGGAAAACGAATAAAGATAAGAATAACATACATCAATCTATTCCAAATCATCGCCTTGAAATTTAAAAATATCTGTCAATAACAAGATACCTTGTTACATATAGTCTATGACTGTGTTTGTAAACATTTATTTTATCTCAGAGCCCACTTGAACCTATAGTTAAACTTCTGGGGTACACTTAAATTATGATAATCAACAAAAAAGTCTTTATAATATCACCTAATGGACGCAAGGTTATTTTAACTTTTGTTTCCATCTCAAGGAATATTTATTTGAATTTTTTATTATTGAAATTTCATATGTTGATCTGTTTGTTGATTCTTTTGTGTCTAAATTCTAAATATTACTGAAAAGATCGAGTGCCGAGAGGAAAACGAGAAAAAATATTTAACAATATTTTTTCTTTAAGAAGGCGGGGACAGCAATATGAGTCAACTGAGGTCTTGTTAAATTGAAAAACAGCACGATACGTAAAATTTATTTTCGACCGAGCGTTATCAGTAAGTTAAGTCAACTTCAAAGTACAGAGAAAGGGGCTCAGACTGTGAGAAAATCACGGAAGGAAGATTAATTACATTTTTAGACGAAGATGACAAGACAAAGACATTTTTTGTCTATAAAACTGACCATCCCGCGAAAAGGCAAACATAAGGAACGATGTGGTCATCGAAGAACGAACATTAAAGGCAACCGCTGAACTGTGCACCCCGCCACCACCGACCTTCTCAGGGTAATAAACGAGCCACTGGCCCAGTGGATAAAAGCGTTCGTTGGATTATTCAAGTGACTTTACCCCAAAAGTTATGAGGTTCAATACCTGGCCACAACAGAGGTGAACAAAAAACTTGGAGAACTGAATTACTGAAGGGAAATAACTGAAACTGAGTTATCCATAAAATGTATGACGTAGAAGTAGAACAATTTACCCCAGTAGAAAGGGTTCGATTCGAAATTCCAAAGTGTATCACCTGAAGAAGGCCGCAGCGTACGACGGTCGTCGTTGTGAATATGACCATAACGACGAGGACAACAGTCCGAACAAGGTAAATAGTGTAAATATATTAAATAAACTTCTTAAAAATTTATATTTTTTATTTAACAGTTAATGAAATATCTGAGTTTGAGGATTTTTTTGTTTTAGAATATCTGTATCTTATATTTTTGGACAGACACTCTTACATCTTCTTGCAAGGATTCTACCCGTGATCGATTTTGTTTTTAATATGGTTTATTAATGAAAAATTTCGCTCGCAAAAAATATGATGCTTAGAACGGAAGAAGTATTTCCATTGTTTATTTTTGTCTTTTTTTTTTTGTTTTTGTAATATTTGGTAATTCAACCTCAAGGGAAAATCGAAACGACGTAATATCTGTTGTTGAATATTTTAATTCAATTCTGTGTGTTTTTTTAAATTCATTTTTGTTTGGTCTTCTTTCGAAGATAATTTAATTAACTTTACAAATTTCGAGGCACACTTACGATCCTCTCGCGCCACACCAGTGTGCAGCAGCACACCGTTCCACTGGCCTATTAATATATATCGCATATTGACTATAATCATTGCACTAGATTTATCATTTACTATTAAAAACCTTTCTTGAAAATTAACATTGGCAGTCTGACCTAATCATCAAACTAATCATTAATATTCTCGAATTACGCATGATGTAATATATATATATATATATATATATATATATATATATATATATATATATTATGGTGTCTTTTCGAGAACTGAACCTTCAATGTACTGTATCCTTTCAGGGTGTGAGCAATCATGGTTGCCTCATCTATTGTAGCTCTCAGTAACTTTTGTCTTTTTGTCTTCATCCCTGAAATAACAATTCCACCATCAATTAACACAAACAAAACAGGTAGGTACCCCAAGTTCCTCTTCCTTTAACCCTTTGATCATTGACCCCATGGTGAGTACGGTATATGCAATTTCACTCAGCGGACGGTATGCCGGTCGAACGGGTTCAAAGGCTTAAGAAACAGGACACAGAGAAGATCTCTCGATACACTGGTAACCGATATTGGAGAAATTCTATTTGCCCATTAGGCCAACCCTCGGCGACACCGAACAGGATTTTTGTTAATAATTTCCCTCACAAGTTTTTCTGTCAATGTATGTTATGGGTTTCAGGCATATTGACAAACGTTTAGACAGTCTCCCGAATAGGATATCATCAACGTCTTGATTAATACGACCTCGTTCTAATGGTCGAAATATTAACACATTAACCATTCACACACACTATAAAACGGCGACTTACCTCGTCAAACCAAGCGATAGCGTGTCGCGAGTATCCTACGACGGAAAATGTGGCGAAAATGAAAGGTACTTAGCAAAAAAAAAAAAAAGAAAAAAGTGGGGGCACGTATTCCGCATGACAAGCTGAAGACGGAATATTTTAGAAACAAGTCAGTCTCAGGAGTCGCTATAAAAGTATTTTGATATAAAAAAATTGAGCGTCCTCTCCCAGTTGTCGACGAATGAAAAAAGATGGTCGGCGATAAAAGGAAAAGATAAAATAAAATTCCTGTATTTTTGGCTACTGCGTTTGTCGGAGAGTGAGTTATTATTCTGACTGGTTGCGTGCATTGTGATTTGTGAGATAGTACCTGCGAATCGAGTTTTCGGCATTTCTTTCTGCCCCCGATGTTCGAGTCTGAACTTACAGCGATTTATTCTCTGCGTTGTGGAAAGAATCTGCGACAAATATTTCCTTTGCAATCCCAGACCGTTTACACACCCATATATCTATGTACGCTGTGACAATATTTGGCGATATACTTACCGGATTAGTGGACAGCGCGGCAAACTTAGTGGATAATTAGTGGAGAATCATTGTCTTAAGGTGATAATTTTTACGAAGGCACTGGAAAGATCTTTGGGTCTTATCTAGTGGCCATACCGTTTTCACTTTTTGCTCGCAGGATGACGACATGTGCTTCCAAGGAGTCTTTGTCTCCCAACGAGCCTTTGTCTTGTGTGATGCTGTCTAGCACGCAAGCTTTTCTGTCAATGAATAGGATATCATCAACGTCTTGACTAATACACCCTCGGTCTAATGGTCGAAATGTTAACACAATAATGATTCGAATCAGCACACAGTCGTAGATATTATTTGACGATATGCGTCTATTTGGGTATCAGCGATAAAGTAAAGTACAGTATTTTGTCTACCGTGCTGAGAAAGCCCACAACGATCGAAAGTACTCGAACAAAATTAGTATTTTGGTATTGCTCACATAAATGTCGTAAAATAAATTTGCTATAGCCCGAATGCCGTAAAATCAATAAGACCAAGATATATACAACCTTTGTGCAAATTAATTGAAACAACTGCTTTAGTTTCCTTCTTTCCCTATTCAGTCAGTTTTAGATCCTTTGGAGTGACAAGGTGTAATCAATTTTTTATTTTCTCCTCAGATTAGGTCATTTGCAGTGGTGGGCAGTAATATAAATCTATTTTCGGGCTGTATGATGAAATTGCTTTGGCCTTGAAAAAGATTGCGTCATCCGTGATTGCATCAGATTTTGATCAAGCCCAGACACTATTTTCTTGACTGTCGATTAGTTGTCCTTCGGCTATCGTCTGCGATGGACCTTACTATAAGGTAGCGTGCGAAAACTGTAAAGCTGCACAAACCCAATGTCAAGCCTTACCAGTGAGCAAATCAAAGTACTATCGAAACTCTCTTGATTTAAATCCCATCAAGAATCTGTGGTGAATCTGCAAGGAAAGACTTGGAAGACTGGACATGTGCACTGGGTCATGTTTCATTGGAAAGATACGAAAAAAGTAAATAATAACAGAATTATTCGGTTTGTTTCAATTAATTTGCAAAAGGGTGTAGGTTTATTACAATTAAACTTTGTTACAACGGCCAGTGGCGGAGTACGCAGCAAATAAATGATGAAAGTGCGGGACAATTCTTATACCGAGGTATCAACTAAATACTGCTGAGGAATCAAGATGTTATGAGAGTATATACCGTGGTAGATTTTCTCGATTCCAGCATAAGCGCTCCAGCCATCCGAAACATGGCTTCCAGGCTGAATATATAACACAGTTGCTTCTTTCAAAGATTTAAAGATACATTTTCCCGTACCCCTTGATGGTAATGAATGCCCAATGCTCAGGGCTCCATTAGCCACAGCGATATTTACGATGAAAATACATTTAAAGATAAAAGAAATGACAGTTTATTTTACGCCGTTTAATTTTGATTCGTTTGTTTAACAGCATTTCTTGGGAGTTATCAGGTAATAAAAATATGATATATGTTATTCTACTTTCACAGTTGTATAAATGGTATATTATACTCAGCTTTTCTGCTTATACTTGTTTGTGTGGACATGATTATAAGCTAATGTGTATAAGAAAAAATCCAATTGGGAGAAATCTTAGTTTTTGCCGTCGTATTTCATCTTCCGTCTTTAGCAAGGCAAACAATGAAAGCGAGATGTTTTTGTTGTCATAGTTATATTAAATCTAAAATCTAAAAGAGAGCGACGCTCCTGCGCAAGCCTCTTTCGAGCTAATGGTAACTTCCTTTATACTAAGATTTTTTTTTTGTTGGTTTTCCATGTCGAAAATATAAAAAATTTCCCAGAATAATTCAGTGGATAAGACAAATTTGTATAAGAATGACAACTGGAAATTTTTGTTTTTTCTGACGCGTTTCGTATTCCGAATTTACCAAGGCAAACAATGAAAAGGACATTTTTTTGTTGTCATAATTACATTAAATCCAAAATTTCGCTTTAATTGTTTGCCTTGATAAAGTTGGAAGATGAAACGCGTCGGAAAATCTAAGATTTTTTCCAACTGTCATTCTTATAATAATTTGTCTTATCCACGGAGTTATTCTGGGAAATTTTACTATCGATTAATGTAATCAGAGAGTTCTTTCATGATGTTTGATTTTGATTGGTCGGGCTTATTTAGTGGCATATCAACCATTATGGTTTAATTAATACTGCAATTTAAATATTTTAAAAGCAATTGTATGTCTTTAACCACAGATAAAATGTATTGTTAGCAATTCTATTATAAGTATGTAAAGTTGGTCATGTTACTATATATAGGTATTGTTCGTAATTTTTATATAATAATGTACTGCATATGTTTATATTTCTGAGATGAGGTATTAAGTACATTAGTTACATTATTCGGACTAGTGTGCTCATCTTTGTTGCCATATTGTACTGCATATATTTTTATAATAAAAATGCATTGTTATAATTTCATTTTACTTTTTATTCGGGGTTCACTATTTGCCCAGGGTTGCGAGCCTAATAGATACTACCACCCCGTGTCAGGGCGGACCGGGGAACAACAAAAATTTTTCCCATGCTCCTCAAAACCTCCACTCTCCGGATCAGAGGCCTTTCTGACGGATGTAGTTTATTATCTTTCCAATGACTAAAGCCGATTAAGTGAAACAGAACGGCGCTTACGCGAAGGATTACCAATATTTTGAATATAATTTAAAAGTAATAAAAGAATTCCATGGACAGTCTAGCTGCGTATTTTTGCATGCTTTCTCTTCGAGAATTATGTATGTAGACATAGCATTGTCTTTGGCGAGTTCTTCTAGCATTATTTACAAACACTCCCGAAAATGAAGTAACTTCATGAATCCCAGAAGCCACGCGAATCCTAGAGTTGCTGATTAGTCATTTAAAATCGAATCAAGAAAATGGAAAATGATTTAAGGATTAATTCATAATATCCTTTGATCTCCAACGAAACATTAGTTTTAACCTGATAGCCGTTAATCCTGTGCGTAGTTGGCAGTCTCGTCCCTTTCCAATGTAATTTTAGATTTTGGGTAAAGTGATTTCAGGAGTGGCAGGTTCTGATAGATGCGTGTAACGTGATGTATATTCAAAAGATCTTGCACAAGAGCCCACATGCTCATTCAATGACGTCTCATTGTCCGAAGAATAACTATACGGGAGAACGCGCTGTTATAGACAGTTAGCCAGCCACCAACATCTGGTACGGGGTCAGGATTTACAACCGGTACTTAAAATATTCAAAATGGCTGGATAAAACGGATGGGCATCAGATGTTTTTATATAACAAAAAGACGCATATTTTTCGTCTACATGGATTTTCTCTCAAGGTGGGTCTTTCTCTTAGACGTCAACTGGGATATATATATAAATAATTATTTTGGGGCCAATTTAAAAAAAAAAAAACAGCGATTGCCTCAAATGTTTGAACTGTAATATATATATAATTAAGTAATATCATCCAGTTTGAAACCTCAACAGAATGCAGAAAGCACTGGACGGCCTTATCGTCCTATATTTGGGACTCATCAGCAATGCGCATCCACTACCGAGAATTGAAACCCTGACAGTTAGGTTGTCGAGCAAACACCAAACCAACTGTTCTGCATTCTGTTGAGGTTTCAGACTCGATGAATTACTTAATTATCATTATCAAATGCTGCTAATCATTTCTATAATTTATATACCATTGCTTGAACCGGCTTCTAATGCTCAAGGTTGAGCGGCTTGGGGATAGTAGTCGTGGCTCCGGGGACACAGTCCTATGGTTAAAGAGAATCTCAGTTGAGTTCCACCACGGAATCTGTGAGCGAGCGGCGCTATATTGAGTCTGATTTGCTACCTCTTTGTCACCGAGGCCCGTTGAACAGTTGGTATGGTGTTTGCCTGACAACCTAACTGTCAGGGATTCTCGGTAGTGGATGCGCACTGCTGATGAGTCCCAAATATAGGACGAAACGGCCGCCCAGTGCTTTCTGCATTCTGTTAAGGTTTCAGACTCGATTATATTACTTAATTATAATTATCAAATCCTCCTCCTAATTTCTATCATATATATATATATATATATATATATATATATATATATATATATATATAGATAGATAGATAGATAGATAGATAGATAGATAGATAGATAGATAGATAGAGAGAGAGAGTAGGAGGCAGGGACAGGCTGAAATGGATTGATAGATAGGCTTGAAAAAACCGACAGGAATTATTTCGTTATATAAAAACTATAAACTGAAACACGTTTTATGCACCTCGATTTCTCTCCCTCTCACGCATCGTTTTTCTCTCTCTCTCTCTCTAAATATATATATATATACATATATATATATATACATATATATATATGTGTGTGTGTGTGTTTCGCCGCACAGTGATTCACAGTCGTATAAAGTTTGATAGCGAATAAATTAATATGGCACAATGGGTAAAGGAGCGACTTGTAAAATTCAATTTGACCAAACCAAACTATTAAGCTCCACCACGACCGAGCAGACCCCGAACCTTCACCTATCATGATGGACAGGTCTTCTCTCAAGCAGGCGCCTTGAGTTTAACGTCTGTTGGAACTGTAGCTCTCCTCAGACATCATGCGGAACTCATATATTCGATCTATTGCTACTGGAGGGAATGGTTGTTTCATTATACAAGTCCCGTGAGCATCTGACCCCCATCATCCATATGCTGTCCTTACAAGAGCCAGATCTGACCCAAAATTGCTGCCATATCTGGGCTGGAGCTGCATAGTCCTCACTTGAATGTCTTGATAGAGTTCAAAAGCGTCAACGCGGCCGTTTGTGCGATGAATTATTTCAACCCTACAACACCTTTCTCACATATGAAATGTGGCGGGTCACTCGCTGTTCTAATGCTATTTTCACGCTATGTGTTCTGACAAGGTATCTTACTTAAACCCGCTACCCCTGACATTAACAACCCACCCTGACACGTACACAATTGTGAACAATATTCATTTAGGTTTTTCTGACAGATTCTTCCAAAGCTGCATTGTGGAACAGACACGCGGACGGATGTTTGCCCATCACTACCATTTTAACTTTATAGGTTTAACTGTTATCTTACCTGTATAATCCAATTGACATCAAGTCTTGACTTATAATACGCTCAAACGTCACCACACCGGTACCCCTCTAAACTGAGTTGTTCTTCGCCCATTACTGAGTGTATTAGTACAAAAAATTATCCATTTTAATAGCACAGCCTGAGATATCAGCTTCAAAGGAAATTCAGATTAATGAAACGAAACTTACCATCAAAGTTCTGTTGAATGGAGTTTGTATGCGATTTAAACCGGAAGTGTAGTTTCGTTATCAATATTGGCGGATTACATCTTTTTGTGACCGACATCATAATTCGAAGTAGACCGAAAGTAGAAAAAGTAGAAGTGTAGTTTCGTTAGCAATATTGGCGGATTACATCTTTTCGTGGCCGATATTATTTTAAGTGCAGTGCAGGTTGATTACTCTGTGATATTATTTGTTGTTACCGCGATAAAACATAGGAATTTTTTTATGGATCGATGTTGCATGATAAATAAAAACGTTGCACCACCAGAAGAAATGTTGCATGGAAATTATCCTTTTTCTATTACTACTACATGACCTGATATGCATAACAGATAGATTAGTAGATTTATGATTTGAGATGTCATTTACTAGTAAATGACAGGATAGGTATGGGAGGAATGTGATGTTATTTTTTGTTACCGCGGCAAAACATAGGAACGTTTTCTTATGGATAGAAGGAGCGATATGCTGAAAGAATTTGAAACAAGAAGGGTTCATACCTGAAATCCGTGGGAAAAGAATGACGATTTAATTCACCTGAAGCTGTTGTGTTGAGGGTTTGAACAAGAGAAAATGATCCAGACTTAGAGGGAAATGATGATTGAGATGTTTTCTACACAGTTGAAAATGCAAGTTGTAAAGCGAAAACTTCATTTTTGTAAACAACGAATTTGGAGTTGATTTCTCCTGGTCGAAAGTTGATTTGAAATACCAGGTGTGGGTGGATAAGTCACCCACGCTCACTGAAGAGATTTAGTGCGAAATAGTAATATGAGAGAGTGGGAGAAGGTAAAGTGAAAACCGAAATCCACCTATGAACCGTGTCTCGTGGTAGTTTGAGTCAATATCCATAAATACGAATTCGTTAGACGAAGAGAGAGCCTGCAGAGAGATGGCAGAGAGTTCGTCCCAGCCACCTGTCGTGATACATGCACATGATTGCCTACCAAAGAGAAGCCGACGACTTCAGCCTTGTGGCGAACTTTATCAAAACTGCAACCCAAACTTTACGAAGCGAAAAATATCATTTCCGATTTAAACGCTGATTGGGCTGATAATTAATAGCATGCGAACTCTTATATGACCAATTATTGTACGAAGGACTGATATAAAAACAGTATTTTGTTATTTTTATTCGAGTGTACTTTTTCTCTTGTACTTCTGCGATGTTTCAGTCTTGGCTGCCTTATGATATAGAAAATCACAACGTGGGTTAAGGCAGGTCGGAAATCGAAGTGGTCCTCATCGATCAGCCGCGGTGTTAGAAGTCTTGGACGGTCGGGGAGGGTGATGTATGATTACATTTGGTGCCGAGACCAGGATCTTCTATGAGGGAGACATCTGGTTGCTGCAAGCCGGGATCGACCCTGAAAGACTACAATTTAGTGCGGATCTGATCTTGGGTTGACTACGACCAACTCAAGGATTCAGATAACAGAAAGAAAGAAAATAAGAAAAAAGTATGAAAATCAATGGACCATAGGGTTCTAAAATTACACACCGTAATTTTTATAAATTGACAGCGGCCCGGGAACATGTAGGAACAAGTGACAGTCAGGACACTTTTTCCCTGAAATTTCCTGATTTTTTGGTATTTTCGATTTTGCTCGATTTGGATTGAATTATTAATTATGAATGGCCACGGGTCAGAGAGGTCTTAAGTGTTAGATATCGAGGATGAGGGGCCGAGGCAACAATCCGTTAATGGTATGAGGGAATTGGCTAGCGTCAATGGAAAAGGGACGGCTCATATATGAGCTGGTGGAAGATTCCCAGTTGACTTGGAGGGACTACTGGAGCGAATATGACGATGAGGGAACAGAAGCCTCATGAAACAAGTGCAACTGAATTATGAAACCCCCGGGGAGCTAGGGCGGAGAAGTTGGTCAGGAGTAACGTTGCTATGCAGGACGAAGTGGCCGACCTATACCTGGAGGCGCTCCAGAATGAGCGCATACGACATGACCTTATGAAAGAGGCACCGGTTAAGCTTTCTGCGGAGGTAGCCCTGGCCAAAAATAGCCAGTGGATGTGGGAGAAGGTTAAGAGAAAGAAGGTAGAGGAGCGGAGTCGGGAGGTTAAGAAGGCCGTCCCTGGAAATAGAACCAGGGAAACGCTAGTGGGCCTCCCAGGAAATGAGATGGGGCGGAGGTGGCCCACGTGAGAAAGATAAGAATGAGATGCTGGGTATGTGAACGAGTTGGCCCTTTCGCTGCCAACTGCCAGAAAAGAAGGTGCTGGTTCTGTAACAATTCAGGATACCTGAAGAGAAATTGCATCTACAGAAAAAAAGATACGACGTTGGGCATGTGACCTGTGACAATGATAAAGATTAAGACAGGAGCCTGGATACACAGCCGAAATACAATTTGTAAGAAAACGAGCGAAGTTATAATAAGAATGTGGAAATGGTTTGTTACCTTTCCGGTTTGTTACCTTTCCGGTTTGTTACCTTTCCGGTTTGTTACCTTATGAGAGGGTTAATTGTTATTCTTCCTGCATAACCCCAATTGACATCAAGCCTTGCCTTATAATACGCTCATACGTCACCTCACCGGTAACCCTCTAAAGTGAGTTGTACTTCGACCCTTACTGATTGATCATTAGTACAGAAAAATCATCAATTTTAATAGCACTGCCTGAGATATCAGCTTCAAAGGAAATCCAGATTAATGAAATGAAACTTCAAGTTCTGTTGAATGGAGGCGAGTTAATCCGGAAGTAGGAAAAGAAGTTTGCAGTTTCATTAGCAATAATCGCGGATTACATCTTTTTTGACCGACATTTTAAGTAGACTGGAAGTAGGAAAAAACAGTGCAGTTGGGTTACAGTGTGATACTATTTGTTGTTACCGCGGTAAAACATAGGAAAGTTTTCTTATGGATAGAAGGTGCGATATACTGAAAGACTTTGAAACAAGAATTCTTAATATCCTAAAATCCGTGGGAAAAGATTGGCGATTTAATTACATATATAGATGACACCTGGAATTGGTGGGTCGAGTGTTTGAACAATGGAAAATGACACAAACTTAGAAGGAAATTGAGATGTTTTTTACGCAGCTGAAAAAGCAAGTTGTAAAGCGAAAACTTCATTTTTGTAAACATTGAATTTGGAGTTGATTTCTCCTGGTCGAAATTTGAGTTGAAATACCAGGAGTTGGTAAATAAGCCACCCACGCTCACTGATGAGATTTAGTGAGAAGTAATAGTATGAGAGAGTGGAAGAAAGAGATTCCCCTAGAATTATGTGGTTTGTTACCTCATGAGACAAATTGGATAGTGAGATAATAGGACTGAGTTCAGCGAGGGCGAGAGTCATGAATAATTATCCCAGAGAATGGAAAATATCTTTAGACTGTTATATTCCTTAAAATTGGATACAGCTATAATGGGAGCCCAGTGCAAATATATGAAGAATTAACTAAAGGGAATAGAATTGCTACAAACAATAGAAAAAAGGGCAGTTGGAAAAGCGCTAAATGTTCTGTTTGGAACAATAACTGAAGATGACGTTTACGTTATAAGGAAAACCTGGGGAAAGTAGAGAAAGATCAAAGAATTCTAACCCAGGTGGCAGGAGAAAATGTATCAATACTGAATGTGACAAGGTTAGAAATGGCAAAGAATAGGGCCAGTATAAATTGGTTAATAAACAACCTGAGAGAACTAAGACAGGAAGTAGTTAATAGTTCGGAACTTGTAGCAGCTGAGTTGCAAGAATTGAGTAGGTTTATGCAACAGTATTTCTAGTTGATAACTATTACTAATAAGGTACAACAGACTAGTCAGTACCTGACGATTTTATTGGAGCCTGTGAGAGCTCATTTGGATATGTTATTGTTGTGGATTCCGGGAATGGAATCCTGCACAAATAAATAAACAACGCCAGTAATTGAGATAGAAACATAAGTGTATTAAACGTAAGAATACAGACTTGAAGTGAAGATTAGTAGTCCAGGAATGCAGGTTAGTAGAAAGTATATGTACAAGTCTTTGTAAGTGAAGCCGTAATAATCTCTCTCTCTGGACTCTCGTATACCTCTCTGTGAACACCCTGTGTACTGTCTCCGTATCTCTCACCCTGACTCAACGTATCTCAACCTGCAGGTATTCTCTCTGTCAGTATAAGTATACTTTGGACGAGTCCATCTTGTCTAAAAAGGGTCTGCCCCACAACAGTTATCATTAAAACACCTTTTCTCAAGCATAGTGACCCCTGAGCACTTGAAGGAATTATTGCTAAAAATACAAACTGAGTTACCCCATCATTTGAGGCTACTGGTGGACATCGTCAAAAAATTATGGAAATATTACAACGCACTGGGTTATGTTACCTTGTTAGAAAATAAGTTACTAATCGTGGTGTCCATTACGTTGTTAGACAGGGAGACTATTTTTTTTAAATATATCAAATTATAAATTTACCTATTCCCTTCCCTCAAGCAGAGTCAGGGGTAATGACGAGATATCAAACTGAGGCAGAGTGTGTAGCTTTAAATTCAGCTGCGACAAAATTTATGATGCTGTCCTCAGAAGAAGCAAGGAAATGTCGGGACAATGTCTTGGAAACATGTCCTATATACGTGACAGGTAATCATAGAATATGTACAGGGGCTGGACAAAATAACTGGAACAGGTGCAAATTCCACTCCTATATTTCAAATACCTATTATATTAAGACATTTTACTAAAACTTTGTAATTGCAGGTTATATCTATTGTAAATACGTTTATTTATCTAATTTACTCTTTTTGTCATATTTATTTTTAGAATTTAGTAAAATGTAAGCTAAATGCGTGACCTCTCTGAGTTCGAAAATGGGCAAATTGTTGGAGCTCGCATGGCAGGATCACTAAGGTTGCTGAACTGTTTGGTTTTTCAAGAGCTACCATATCAAACAGTATGACGCAATTCGAGAAACGGGGCAAAACCTCTAGCAACCGTAGCAATTCGGGCCGGACTTGCAAACGTACTGACAGGGACCGACGTGCATTGAATCGCAATGTGGCAAAAAAATCATCGGACTACTGCTGAGCTGAATATTCATCTGAATAGTCCAGTTTCTACTAAAGCTGTTCGTCGTGAGCTCCATAAGTCTGCATATCATGGAAGAGCCGCCGTAAGGAAACCTCTTCTCTCCACTCGCAACATTCAGAAGTGGTTGAAGTGATGCAGAGATCACAATGTCTGGTCTGCAGACCAATGGAAGCAAGTCATATTCTCAGAGGAGTCCACTTTTCTCTTTTCCCAACTTCAGGGCGAGATTATGTGTGGAGGCATCCCAAAGAAGTTTACAACACTGACTGCCTTCTTCCAACAGTGAAGCATGGAGGTGGATCAGTGATAGTTTGGGTCGCTATATCATGGAACTGCCTCGGTCCAATAGTTGCCCCGCATGGTAGAATCAACAGCAAAGATTACCTGAACATTTTGGGAGATCATATTCATTCAATGGCCCAGACTTTATTCCTTGATGGTGACTGTATCTTCCAAGACGATAATGCTCCAATACATACCGCTCAAGTGGTTAAGAATTGGTATAAAGGGCATGAAACTGAGCTAGAACATATGGAGTGGTCTCCACAATCTAACAATATAACAATATTATTGAACATTTGTGGTGCATTTTGGAGAGACAAGTTAGGAGCCGCTATCCTCCACCGCCGTGTCTTAAAGAGCTGGAGCATGTATTAATGGATGAATGGCTGAAAATTCCTCTGGATGAAGTCAGGAAGCTGTATGATTCCATTCCTAGACGTATTAAAGCTGTATGTGAGGCTAAAGGAGGACCAACTCCATATTAAATAAATTTTATTTCAATTTAACAAGTGTTTCAATTATTTTGTCCAACCACTGTATAATTGAACTGTTTAAGTACAATAGAGGAGAGATTAAGACGAATTGCCAAGTAGAGTTACTGACAAAAACTGTGTTGCTACAAGCTATCAGTATAGTTTGTTTGGTGGCCGCAAAAACCAAAAACCATGTGGGGGAGAGCCTACTAGGACGCTGCGAGTGAAACTACCATTGTCTTTGGTAGAGCAAGCAGTGGGGTGTTCAGCATTTGGGATATCCCTCTCCCTACCCACCCATATTACCAGACCGAAGAGAAATACGAAGAACAGGACTGAATTATAGACATAGTTGACAAAAGCTTAGGTAATTGCACAGAATTATGGCAACCAGTAATGAACGAATTCCATAAAGTTACACTAGAAAAGATGCCAGAGTTATTAAAGTCGATAAAAATGATTGATATGAATCGATTAAAGGGCAGGTTAAATGATTTGGGAAGAGGGAGTATGGTTTGGACGGATAGTAATAAACTGGTCGGTAGCGATAGGTACCTAGTTAATCATTGCTGGAATAGCAGCAGAGATACGGAAAGTTAGAAATTATAGAAAGAAATCAATTAATGATGTTTTGGCGATCATGCAACGAGACGAGAAAGGGATTCCGATCAGTGATCTTTACCGAAACAGATCAAATATCGACAAGGAAGGAAGCAGATTGGGTTCGTCATGAGAAGAAATGGAACCGACACCTGAAGAACCCAAACATTCCGCTGCGCAGGGAAGAATGGTACACAAGAAGAACAAACCGTGAAACATACACACACACACACACACACACACACACACACACACACACACACACACACACACACACACACACACGCGTGCGCGCGCACACACACACGAACACACATGCACACACACACACACGCACACGCACACGCACACACACACAAAAGAAACACGAAAACCTTGTATGAAAAAGAAAGAAAAAGACTTAGATCAACTTTACATGAAATGAAAAAAAAGAAGACTTTTAGTAGAGATGTTGCATGAAAAATAAAAACGATGCATGGCCAGTAGAAATGTTGCATGATAAATAAAACGTTGCATGACCAATAGAAATGTTGCATGATAAATAAAAATGTTGCATGACCAGTAGAAATGTTGCATGATAAATAAAAACGTTGCATGACCAGTAGAAATGTTGCATGATAAATAAAACGTTGCATGACCAATAGAAATGTTGCATGATAAATAAAAACGTTGCATGACCAATAGAAATGTTGCATGATAAATAAAAACGTTGCATGACCAGTAGAAATGTTGCATGATAAATAAAACGTTGCATGACCAATAGAAATGTTGCATGATAAATAAAAATGTTGCATGACCAGTAGAAATGTTGCATGATAAATAAAAACGTTGCATGGCCAGTAGAAATGTTGCATGATAAATAAAACGTTGCATGACCAATAGAAATGTTGCATGATAAATAAAAATGTTGCATGACCAGTAGAAATGTTGCATGATAAATAAAAACGTTGCATGACCAGTAGAAATGTTGCATGATAAATAAAAATGTTGCATGACCAGTAGAAATGTTGCATGATAAATAAAAACGTTGCATGACCAGTAGAAATGTTGCATGATAAATAAAAACGTTCCATGACCAGAAGAAATGTTGCATGATAAATAAAGAGTATTTGCTCATAAGTGAATATGACGCACCCAACAGGGACTAGAACTCTGCACTCCGATTAACAATTCCGAGACATTATACATTACACCACCCGCACATCCTAGCTTACAGCTCCTGCTATTTCCAGTTGTTCACCCATTTCGGTACTGACCTTTTTCGAAGTTTACTTAACTTCGGTGATCGTATGAGAATCTTCCTTTCCCTTAATTATGATGTTAATTAGTAGGACTTAATCAGTATTAATTAGTATCAGCTAATCAGTATTATCTCCAAAATATTTCTTATAACCGAAAAATACTTGCCGGTTCAAATAACCTACGAAAGGTTGACAAAAAACCAAAGCAATCTTGAGACGTGGAATCCAATTGCATTCTGTCTTCTAGATTGGTTGCCTCACAAGTTCTAGAAAGCTCAGTTTAAACGTAAGAGAAGAGATGTAATTTTTTTTTAAGGGAAGTCGTGCGAAAGTGAACACAAAAGACTTATACGGGGATTCGAACTCTTATCGCCAATTTTGCTTTCATCGCCGATCAGCATTACGTTATTCGCGCACGTCTTGTATGAATTTGTGCAGACGCGTAGCTGTCACGATCCAGCAGATTTGTACGACAGCTGATGCTCCTCGGTTTTCTTTCTCAACGCCTACATCTGCCTTTATACATTGCAAATGTCAAGTACACATATTGTGCTTTAGTGTACTCCGAGAATTCTTAATAATTCATTGAGATTTGAAAACGGAAAATATTTAAAACAAAATACCACGCAAGCAAAAGTACACATACACACACAAACACGCATTCTATATATATATATATATATATATATATATATATATATATATATATATATATATATATATATATATATATATATATATATATCAGATTCCGATGCCTCAGCAGATGTATTAACATACACAAATAGAAAAAAAAGTATATATTTTCAACGAAAAATATAGAAAAATAAACCTCCTTTTTCATCAAGTGTGGTTACCGAAGCTTCATGTTATTGAGTATCTAACCTGGATTTTTTCCTTCCATCGACACTTTCGTATTTTTTCTTTGTTTTTATTGTAAAATTTTTAAATAAGAAATCTGACGCTTTCAAATCCATGTTGAATACAAGACAATACAAATGAACCAGCTGAAATAGAAAGATGGCGACCATTCCGAGCTGGGAGTGACGTCATTGAGGCGTCAGTGATTCTGCCTGACGCATTTGCCTTCGGAACGGTTGGCGCACATTATCACTCCTTTAGAATTACCGTCAGCATTTTTTAAAATTCTGTTTTGTTTTACTCACTGTTATCGTATCTATTTGGAACGAGAGATGATACGAAGGTAGGCAATTAAGATTCTGTCAGACAGAAATATTGGCTTCCGGGCAAG
Source organism: Acanthosepion esculentum (assembly GCA_964036315.1). Classification (NCBI taxonomy): domain Eukaryota; kingdom Metazoa; phylum Mollusca; class Cephalopoda; order Sepiida; family Sepiidae; genus Acanthosepion; species Acanthosepion esculentum. The sequence continues at coordinate 12,292,093 of OZ038502.1, forward strand.
TTATCGGGTTATGATACATGCACTTAAAAATGTAGGTTGTTTTCATGTGTCATTGATGTGTTTTGTAACAGGTCTCTTCCAATTTAAAGAAAAGACCAATTTGCAAAAATGTTATTACGCATTTTCCAAATAAATAATAACAGTAGCAATATTAGCATTATTCTTTATATGCCGTATACCCTCAATACGTAAGCGATCATGGCCTTCCACAACTCCCTGTCCCTTGTAGCTCTTAAAAATTTGATCTTTCTGCTATCTCTCCTAAACCCTGTTCCGCCATCTATTTGCTTAATCATATCAAGTATGTCATGCGCTTTTTTCCTCTGTCCCTCTCTTCCTCAATCTGTATCAGATTTTCCAAACACTCCTTCCTCATTACCTGCCTCAGAAATTTCAGCTGTCTCTTGCTGATGTCAAGTATAAATTTCTTTTTTGTTTACATTTTCTTTAAAATCTCGTTGTTGCTCATATATTCGGTTTATGGTAGCCTCAGCATCCTTCTGCAGAACCAAATTTCTGTAGCTTCAAGTCTCTTCTTCATCTTTGATGTTATTGTCTAGCATCCACTGCCAAATAGGAAAACAGATTTCTCGGAACAGTTCAGTCCTCTTTTCTTTGTTTCTAACGAAGTTTATTTGTCTCTTAATAGACTTAAGTTTTGGAAGGCATTTTTGGCTGTTCCATTGTGGCACTTTCAGTCCTTGTTTGGTAAGAATTCAGTCCTTGTTTGGTAAGAATTCAGTCATTTGTCAGTGAGACTGAAGGGTCTTCTCCAGGGCTCAGGCCTGGGCGATGGTATATTGAGACCGTTGATTGCCTGAAGTACATGGATCTCCCGTGAACATCCAAAGAATTACACATCATTATGGCATCCTGGGTAAGACGATAAACTACTTCCAACGGCGAGGCCTTTGATCAGGAGGTTTTGAGGGGTGTGTAACCACCTCTTAATTGCTGGTGTTTCCAGGTCCACTCTGACCCGGGATGGTAGCACCTGTTAGGGTTCCATCTATGGGTAAATAGTTAACCCCCAAACTGGGGTCAAAACATTAAAAAAGTGTATAAATAGGTTTTAATACCAGAAATACTTTGTAAAATATTATTAACAGCAATACATTTTTGAAGAAAAAAAAATATTAACAGCAATACATTTTTGGAAAAAAATATTACCAGCGATTCGTTTTTTTAAAAAAAATATTACCAGCAATACGTTTTTGAAAAAAAAAAATTATTACCAGCAATACGTTTTTGAAAAAAAAAAAGAAAAGAAGATTATTACCAGTGATATATTTTTGAAGGAAAAATATTACCAGAAATATAACTTCGACAAAACAAAATATTACCAGCAATAATAATTTTGTCAGCATTAAATAACTCATTGAGGTTGATATGCTGTAAAACAAAACAAATAAAACAAATGAAAACAAACATTATGTTTGGGACCGATTTGGATGAAAGAGTTGTCAATTTCATATGCAACCGCCATCTTGGCTGCTTTCCAGGTTTTCTGACTGGATTTACTTCCATAGCTTTTTCCGTCACCATTGAGTGCACATTCTTTCGGCCTTGTGCCACGTCTAAGCTACACTTAGATAATCACTATAGACTTTTCCATGTTTGGTTAAGACCGCAAGGTAGTGGAAGTTTAAAATTACGTTTTTCCTTTCCTAGATGGACTACTTTCTTGAGCTGTTGAATTACTTCAACCCGAAGCAGCTGATTATGCGCAGCTAGTTTTCCATCTTTGCGTATTCTCCAGTTTGATGCCGGACATATTTGTCAGCTATTTGAGATGTCATGTAGTATTATAGACAGTGGAAGAGTGTTCACACTATCATCCCACCGGCTATGACAAAATATGGAACATATATAAGATATATATAAGATATAGTATGTAGAGAAACATTATATACATGTCGTCTTTTAGAATCTCCAAAATAACGGACTTTTTAAGTATAAAATAAGACGTTAGGTAAACAAAAACGTTAGAAAGCAAGACAAAGTACGAAATAGTCGTCTATAAATAAAGATATGCAAGTATCGAAAAGTTTGTTCATTTTAGAAAAAAAATCCTGAAAATATGAATCGGGATTTATGTCTAAAATACTTGGGCATTATATGGTCATTATCTAACATACAATAAAATCACTTATAGTGCCTTTTTCACAGTACTAAACTACTGATAAAAAAAAATGAACAATGCGAAGTTGATAAATATAACTTTAGGTTAGCATAAAAGCGAAAGTAAAAATAAGACAAAAATACAAGTTTTACTACTTAACCCATAGTTTGGCGAGAAGTGGTGAATTCATAATTTTCTCAAGAGTATTTGCATGTAAATGAATATAACAAACCCAACGAGAATTAGAACTCGGCTCTCTGATTAACAATTGCCAAGTCATTATACATTACACCACCCTCACATCCAAGCTTACACCACATTGTATTCCGAAGCATTCACCCATCTAGGTACTGACCAGGTTCAATGTTGCTTAAACTTCGGTGATCATACAGTAACCAGTGTTTCAATGTGACAAGAACTTAAGCCACTGTAATATGATTAATGAAATAAGGGAAGTCATTTATTTTATTATATCAAAATAATTTATTTATTCTTGAACATTTCTTGGTTATTCTTTCTACTTTTTATCATTATTTGTGGTTTCACTGCTTGAAAAGTTCAAGTAATCCTTTACTGAACATTTTTGAAAAGTTTTTTTAAATTTTTCAAATTTTATTTTAGAACATTTCGATCTGCTTAATATGTATTACTAGCAGCATGACCCGGGGTTGCCCGGGCTTGATTCAAAACTCGTACGACTCATACAGCAATAGCTATCACTTGACTTAAAATATTTTTGCCCTTCCTTGCCTTTAAAGGAGTGCCCTTTGCCGTGCTGATATTGCTACATGCCTTACTTCTTGCCTATCTGACACTGCGAATTTTTTCTAAGCTCTATGCTAAACATTAAATCTGTTACGAGAAAAGAACTAAACAAAATGAACACAAAACGATCAGCTTTAAAAAGGACTCGTAACTGGAAAAACCGAATAAAAAAAGAATGTTACCAACAAATACTTTTTCACACCCAACCCAGTCCTGCCGAATCAGAATCAACGTTGAGTTTAAGCAAGCGAATGTGCCAATTGGAGTAAAGTGCCATGCAGATTTACATTTTCCCCACTTGTGACGAATGCAGCTATCGATTTTTTTTGCATGCTAGCATGTTAGTTAACATTCGTGTCAGTCAGCTGTTGGCTCTCACGCTGGCCAATAGAATCTTCCTGCCTATTCGTGGCAGCCAACTATAGGCTCTCACTCTGGCCAGTAGAAAACGGCCGCAAACTACATGAAAACTGCCGTAGAAGCTTGAAAAAATCGATTATTTCCACTATCGATGGGAGTTGGGAAATGCAATGTCGGTCTAGGCCTTTTTACTAACTTGGAGCATGTGCATGTAAATTTTGGTGCAAATCCGTCGAAAATTGCCGCTGTGCATTCGTTACACACGCGCGCACACACACACACACACACACACGCACACAACACGCACGCACACACACACGCACAACACACACACAAACGCGCGCACGCACACACACGCACACACACGCACAACACACACACAACATACACACACACACGCGCGCGCGCGCCCACACACACACACACACACACACACACACACACACACATCCTGCCTTTTATAGATAGAGATTCATTAATTTATCTTCAATGGCGATAAAAATGGAGGGGAAACTCTTTGTTGCTTCTTCTGTTATGAGGAAAGTTTTAATGTAGATAAAGTAATGATTGTCTTATCACTTAAAAATGTGTTTACAATATATCAGTAATACTTTCTGATATTGCCCAGACTAAAGTGTCTATATCTGGTTGTTGTTAAAATAATACATTATAATACTTGTTTATTGAATTTTTTATGTTGAACCTAGATCATGAGCCTGTTAGGCACAAAATTGGATTTTTAGAGAAATTCAGCTGACTAAAATTATTTCATTCATTTATTCAATTGTCACGCATGTCACGGAATAATTGCAATTATTATTGTCTTATGTCAAATAGCTAGTAAGGGGTCCACCAAGAGAAAAAGAAGGGAAAAGGGGTCCATGGCTGAAAAAAAGGTTGAGAACCACCGGTCTAAAGTATAAACCTGACCAGTGTTTATCTATAGATTAAAAGATAAGCCTAATGTTTATAATGTAGACTTAAGAATATAGCTAAATAATGTATATTGAAAAACAAACTTTCTATAATACTTGTTTATTGAATTTTTAATGTTGAACCTCTAGGTTCAACATTAAAAATTCACTGACCCTGTTAGGCACAAAATTGGAGTGTTAGAGAAATTCAGCTGACTAAAATTCTTTGATTCATTTATTCAGTTGTCACGCATGACAAGGAAGTATTTATTGATAGCGGGAGTTTGTCCCCACTATCACTCCAGGTCATGACAACCTTTGGAACATGAACATTTATATGTATGACGTGTTTTTAGAAGGTCCAAATTAAAATGAATGGTCTTTTTAAATATATAAAACATTAGATAATGAAAACCACTAGAAAGTAATGTAAATTACGTGGTGTAATGGATAGCGGTTCGGATTGAAGAATCGGAGAGCCGAGTTCGAAATCCAGTCAAATCCATTACATTCGTTTACGTGCTAATACCCGTGGGGAAAGGTATGAATCCTCCTCTTCTCCCCCAGACAGTGGGAGTAAATAGTAACACAGACCGGGTTCTATAGCCTTGGATGGCAACTGGTCTACCGCATAAAGAAATGGCAACCTACTACGGGAAAAAAATCTGTTTCGTCAGTCAAGTATCGAAAGATACATGATCGGCTAAGCGTGTATCACGTATGGAATATAACTGACTTAGGACATAAATAAAGAAATATGGAAAAGTTTGTTCACTTTAGAAAAAGACTAGCAGTATAACCCGTCTTCGCCCGGATGTTTCATTACTGGGAAATTTCATTTGAAATTGGATCAGTTTAAGTTTAAAGTCAGCCCACCCGAAAATCAATATTAGTAACAACATTTGGGATCAACTGAGGCACATCCTCAAATGGGGGATTAAAAATTTGAATGGGGGGGGGGGAATACTCTGAAAAGGGCCGTTTTTCCGTTCTCAATCTTGCAAGGAAGGAAGCTCTTCCATTGACCGTCGTGATACGACAAGTTTTATTCATAATATAATTTTCTTTTATAATTCTAATAATATTTTGCGTTAGATTTCAACTCTCTGAAATGATTGTACGCTGTTTTTTACAGACATTAAATTTTGCCTTTGATTTTTTGTGCAAAGTGTAAAAAATCTTTTTTTTTTTCGATTTTTCACATTCAACTTTGTAATTTTTTCCAGCCAATTTGAACTCAAAACCGGCACTGAAGAATTATCTATCAAACAACAAAAAAAAATATTTAAACGAAATCGGATGAAAACTGTAGAAACGTATAAACAACATCCGATCACACACATACACATACATACACACAGATTTTTAGAATTTTAGATATAGATCGCAGAAACAAAAATGAAAATATAAACCGGCATTTAAGCCTAAAATTCTCGAAGATTATCAAGTCATTATTTAAAATACAGTAAAATCATTTATACTGCCAAGAAATTATATTTTCATAATACCTTTTTAACAGTACTAAGATCTAAATTATAATTCGTTCCTGAAGGCCGTTCGTAACCCGAAATGTTCGTAACCAGAAATTTTCGTAACCCGAAATATTTGTAAACCGATACTGGTCCACGAAATTTTCGTTCCAGAAGGCCGTTCGTAACTCGAAATGTTCGTAACCCGAAATTTTCGTAAATCCAAATATTCGTAAACCGATACTGGTCCACGAATTTAATTAGTTCCTGAAGGCCGTTCGTAACCCGAAATGTTCGTACCCGAAATGTTCGTAACCAGAAATGTTCGTACCGAAATGTTCGTAACCCGAAATGTTCGTAAACCGAAATGTTCGTAAACCGATATTATTTTTCCAATAGGAATCAGTGTAGAGAAAAAAGTCACAGGACAATAAAATTGGAAAAGAAAAACACGCCACAACACACGAATGTATACAATACGGCGTTAGGGTTAACGCGGTTCGTCAATGTTGTTCAAGAACCGAAATTTTGTTCGATAACCGGGCATTTCATCTCGAATTTCCTGTTCGAAAACCAATTTATGAGGCGTTCGAGAACCGAAGTTGCACTGTAACTTCAAATAAATATCATAATCATAATATTTGTGACATAAATTAAAAGAAATGATAATTGCGAAATATATTAAATTACGAAATATAGCAATTAGTACATTCAGAAAATCAGAATAAATTCTAGTTTTCCATCTCTCTAGAAGCCCGCCTGGCTTGGCAATGTAAATATGAATACGAATTTATCTGAGTTTGTACAACTTGATGGAGAACACCAATAATGCAATATCTTGGGTTAATATTAATCATGATAATGCTGAGAATACCATAGACAAACATATGATTAATGTGGAAGTTTTAAAGAACTACAATGTTTTTACAACAAGCTGATATGTGTTGAGATCATCACTGTATTTAGTATTGTTCAAGTTACTGCTAACATCTTTTGTCGAGATTTACACACTCCACGTTTCGTTCAAATTCGCAAACCAATCGCTGAAATTCGAATAAGCTTGATTTGTTTGGAAAATACTTTGATAAAAATCCTACTTCGCAGTTTAATAATTTCTTTAAATTTTATAGGACTTCATGGCAAACAATATTTTTACGAACATTTTTTTCCTTTTTAATAGTGAAGAATAAATATAGATTTCTTACTCTTGAGCATGCTACATACAACAGGCCATGCGTAAATATTTCTTTCTCGAGTTCCAACTTTTTGAAGCGTTTGTCTTTGTGATTTGTTTATAGTTCTCGAAAACGTAGGCCGAAAAGGAAACTGGATGCTTGTATATAAAAACTTAAAGAAAAGATATGCAAAAACCAATATTGCATTTGTATTAAACAAGTATTCGTGCAGAGCTATGAACATCCAAGTCCAAGAAAAAAAAAAAACAGGGCAGAAGAAGAAGGAGAAGTAGACTTTCAGTTTAACGCAGAAGACAAAATATAAGGCCTAACAGAAAGGGAAGAAAAGTTTATAAGAAGCAAGAAAGAAAGAAGGAAACGAGGAAAGAAGGGAGGATGGAGGGAAGGAGCGGTTAGGAAGAGAAAGAAGGACAAAAGGAAAAGTCATTATGAGAAAGAAAGGAGAAGTGAAAAAAAAGACTTTCACTTTAATGTAGAAGAGGGAAAAATAGAAGAAAAATATAAGGTCTTTAAGAAAGAAAGAAAGAAAGAAAGAAAGAAAGAAAGAAAGAAAGAAAAAAGAAAGAAAGAAAGGAAGACAGGGCGGTTATGAAGAGAAAGGATGTAAAGGAAAAATTAAAAAGGAAAAAGTGGGAGTTTTATCAATAGAGAATGACGAAGAAGACGGATTCATTGATTTGTTTTATTTTTACGGTTTATCAACCTTTTGCAGGTTATTTAAAGTCAGAAAATATTTTTAGATATTTTAGAGATAATAATGATTTACCGAACCCGACAGCAATTGAAGCTCGGCTTTTCGAGTTCCAATTTCGAGCCATTATCCATTATACCTACCACACATCGAAGCATATTACCAAGCGCTCAATCATCGAGATAATGACCGGTGTTTTAACGTAATAATAATAATAATAATAATAATAATAATAATAATAATAAGAAGAAGAAGAAGAAGAAGAAGAAGAAGAAGAAGAAGAAGACGGCGACGACGGCGGTGGCAGCCGCGCGACGACGACAACTGATGTAAAAGCACCATCTAGAAATAATATTTAATATCTGTAAGTATGCTGATTTGAATACTGGAATATAATTGTTTCTTGCTGTCACTTGATCTCAAGCAAAAGTTACTTGTCACTATTGGTGTTAGAATTCAATATGTATCACTATGCCATCATTAATAAAAAAACAATAACGAAAGTTTGACTATTGTTTATTTCCACGCAATGTTCCAGGTGATTAATGGCCGCTCAAATGCAAATCATACATTAGATTGCATTTAAATGTAAAATATTTTGAGACTAGGCAATTATCGCTTTGCAAAATGTAAATTAAATATGTGCTTTTTGCAAAACTTTTTTCTAAGCTTTATGCATTTTACTTCAAAGTCGTTTTTTTTCTTTTGCAACCGGTCGAAATTACGAAAAAGGAACCGTAGGAATTATTTTTGATAATATTCGTCCAGTCATGCCAGATAAATACAATCGCTCAAAACCTTGATAATGAGTTCGATTCTCACTGTGTTGGGAGTTTTTGTAATACATGTTTAATGTAGTTTGAATGTAGCAATCCGACGTAGGAAGTAATTTGTCCAATGTAACAGCACCAATGTCTCGTAGCACCTATTCAGGAATTCTTAAGGTCTTCCATATCAGAGGTTGGCAGTGGATATTTGGAAAGACTAGGAAAACATAGTTCTGCAGGTCTCCTCATCTGACAGGTTAGCAGTAGATAAAAAGAAAACAAAATGGCCGCCTTTATACACATCGGGTCGAATATTTCAAGTCTACTGATTGGTTAACCTTCTATGGGTGTACTATAAAATGAGTCAGCTCATTTTGGTTTGCTCACTAGTACTCAAAATAACCTAACAGTTTTTACCAGACAAAGGTAATATTATTTACATTTGAATTGGCTAGATGTAGCCGTAAGTTCTATGTTAACAGTTTCTTTTCTCGCACTTCTCGCTTGTCGAACGTCTTTCCGGATCCATGTTTTCCAGCCAACATTAATCTGAAAAAATTAAATGCAATGCCAACCGCTATCTGTTGTACTCCTCATGATTATTCCCTCTTCTCGCTCATTATTAATGGTTCTGTTCCTGATTCCGTTCCACACTCTTGTGTCTTAGTTGCTTTAATGCCATGCTTAGGGTGAAACCGTTTTAAAAAAAGAAAAAAATCTACATGCAAACAAGGCTGAACTGGTTGGTTATACGACATAAAAAAAATAAAATTTTTATGTAATTTAATGTCGGAATTAATCTTTTTGTTTGCATTTGTGTCTACAATTTTTTTTGATTCAGGGAAAAGTAGGGATTACTTCTTTGTAGATTTTTTTAAACATTTCACCCCAATGAAGGCGATTAAGCCACTAAAACACAAAAAAAGTTAGTGGGAGAGGAAAACATTATTAAGGAGTGAGAGCGATAACAAAACAGAATTTAAGAGGACAGAACATAACGATTACATTTTAAATTTGAAGATCAAAGTTGGCTGGGAAGAATGAAACCGAAAAAAGTGCTCCACAAGAGAGAAGTACAAGATAATAAACTGTCTATATTTCTGAGATGAGGTATTATGTACACTATTTACATTATTCGGACTATTGTCCTCATCTTTTTTGCCATATTTATTACAATATTTCGGCCGTCTTCTGGTGGTTGGAATGTCGAATTGAACCCTTTATTTCACTCACTGGGGTAGACTGTTCTAGTTCTACGTGCCATGTTTAATGGATGTCAGTTATCAGTTATCTCCTGTTAAGTCCCCTCTCCAAGTTCTCCACCGCCTTAACCAGGTATTGAACTCACACTCTTTGGGTCCTGTTACTGGATCTAACCAACGCTTTTATTCACTGTGCCGTGTGTTCTTGAGAAGATTTGTGTGAATTTCTGGGTATTATAAAACTTCAGCGCCAATTTTTTTCGCCAGTCCTCATATTGAAATTTTTGCTGTTATCATTGCATTTTTTTTACCAGAGCTCATATTGCAATTTTCGTTGTTACTATCGCTTTTCTCTGGCACTCCTTATTACTGGTTCCGATATTGTATTCATTTCTATGCTTGCTCGGCTCAGGAGATTTTTGTGGCCTAGCATATGTGCTGATTTCTTAAGTTTACGAATTTTCCAATGATGTTTTTTGTCTATGATTTCAACCTGATCCCACAGAGATAAATATGTTATGATAAATGTGACAACAAAGATGAGGACTATAGTCCGAATAATGTAAACAGAGAAGAAACTGTTAGCATAGAACTTACGGTTACATCTCGCCAATTCAACTATAAAATGATGAAATCTTGCAACCAATATACTACTACGCCTAAAGTCATCAAAATCTACGTACCATAGAGGAAAGTAACATTTATTTTGCAAATACAAAAAAAAAGTCCGTCTTGATAAACGATAAACTACATCCGCGTCCTGGGTAAGAAATTAAACTACGTACAACAGCATTGCCGCTGATAAGGGGGTTTTGAGGAGCGTGGAACCACCTCTTAATTGCTGGTGTTCCCAGGTCCACCCGGACCCGGGGTGGTAGCACATGTTAGGGTCCCAGCTAGGGGCAAATAGTTAACCCCGAAACTGATGTAAAAAGCATTATAGAAGTGTAAAAATGGGTTTTAATACCAGAGATACTTTGTAAAAGAATTGTTACCAGAAATAAATTTTTGAAGAAAAAAAATTACCAGCAATATATTTTTGAAAAAAAAAAATATTACCAGCAATACGTTTTTGAAAAAGAAAATATTACCAGCAATACATGTTTTAAAATAATATTACCAGCTTGAGGAAAAATAATATTACCAGAAATAGATTTTTGACAAAAATGTTGTCGGCATTAAATAACCCAATGAGGTTGATATACCATAAAACACAACAAACCAAACCAAACAAAAAAAAAGTAGCACAAGTCCAAAAAGGAGGAAGGTTGGGCTTTAATCTGCCTTATCAATTACGGATTCAAAAAAGTCTCAGTATACCTTACACAAAAACAACATATTCTTACTTACCACACATACTAGAGCCGCTATAATACCTCAAATCTCTATGAAGTCCCAACTAGTTACCATATGTAAGATTTGTTTGGTTGGGGAATAAAAATAACAACATTAAAGAATGAAACTTCAGTGGATATTTAAAATGATTACAGTTTATATACACGAAACTAAACAAAACTGTTAGTAATACAGACCCCATCTATCTCAGTCTGTTCGTATCTATCTATCTATCTATCTATCTATCTATCTATCTATCTATCTATTTATCTATCTCAGTCTGTTCGTATCTATCTATCTATCTATCTATCTATCTATCTATCTATCTATCTATCTATCTATCTCAGTCTGTTCGTATCTATCTATCTATCTATCTATCTATCTATCTATCTCAGTCTGTTCGTATCTATCTATCTATCTATCTATCTATCTATCTATCTATCTCAGTCTGTTCGTATCTATCTATCTATCTCAGTCTGTTCGTATCTATATATCTATCTATCTATCTATCTCAGTCTGTTCGTATCTATCTATCTATCTATCTATCTATCTCAGTCTGTTCGTATCTATCTATCTATCTATCTATCTATCTATCTCAGTCTGTTCGTATCTATCTATCTATCTATCTATCTATCTATCTATCTATCTATCTCAGTCTGTTCGTATCTATCTATCTATCTATCTATCTATCTCAGTCTGTTCGTATCTATCTATCTATCTATCTATCTATCTATCTATCTATCTATCTATCTATCTATCTATTTATCTCAGTCTGTTCGTATCTATCTATCTATCTATCTATCTATCTATCTATCTATCTATCTATCTATCTCAGTCTGTTCGTATCTATCTATCTATCTATCTATCTATCTATCTATCTCAGTCTGTTCGTATCTATCTATCTATCTATTTAATTTTTCAGGTATAACTATGTATGTATGCATTTACCATTTGCACTGTTCATATGTATGTATGCATGTATCTATCTATCTATCTATCTATCTATCTATCTAACTATCTATCTATATATATATATATATATATCTACTTGTGTTTATATCTCTCGATCTATCTAGTTGTGTTAATATCTATCTATCTATGAATCTATCTATGTTTTATTTGAAAGCAACAATAGCGTACGTAATTGCTGAATGAATTGTATGTTAATTTTCAAGTCGGGACTGAATAATTGTTTGTTTTGAAAGCGCTACTGGTAACGCCCCTTTTCCTTGTTCCCCTAACGCACACACAACACCCATTCCGCTGTCCTAAAAATAACTGCAACCAATCCCCCACACGCGTTAACAACAAATTAATTTTCTTCCTCTACCAATGCCCTTTCAGAAAATTTGTTTCTATCAATCGATATGTAAACAGTTTGTAAAAATGTACCATGTAGAAATTAAATCAATATCTAAATACTGACCGGGCTCGACGTTGCTTAACATTGTTGACCGAACGAGAATTCGTATATTCTGCGCGAATTATCCGTAACAATACGTCATTAAAATCGTTCTGAGGGGGCTTTCGATAAAAAGAGGAACAAAGTTCAGTCCGGCTATCAACATGCTGACTGTACAGCGCACTGTTTCACGGGCGCCTTTCGTCGCCAACACGCTGGCCATCCTCGGTATGACGATACACTACATCTGCGTCCTGCGTAAGGCGATAAACTACATCCAACAGCAAGGCCTCTGATCAGGTTTTGAGTAGCGTGGAACCACCTCTAAATTGCTGGTATTCCCAGGTCCAGCCTAAACCGGGGTGGTAGCACCAGTTCGGTTCCAAGCTATGGGCAAAGGTTCACCTTCAGTCCGGGGTCAAAACACAATGAAAGTGTAAAAATATGTTTTAATACCCGCAATACATTTTTGGAAAAATTATTACCAGCAATACATTTTGAAAATCCAGCAACACATTTTTAAGAATAAAATATTACCAGCAATAAATATTTGGAAAAAATATTACCAGATGTAACAATATTGTTGGCATTAAATAACCCATTGAGGTAAATATGCCATAAAACATAATAAATCTATAAAAACTTGTAGGCATTAAATAGCCCACATTGACGTAAATATGCCATAAAACAAAATAAATCTAAAAAATTGACGGCATCAAATAACCCATTGTGTTAAATATCACGTAAAACAAAATGAACCTAAAAAATTGTCGGCATCAAATAACCGATTGTGTTAAATATGACCTAAAACAAAATGAACCTAAAAAATTGTCGGCATCAAATAACCCATTGTGTTAAATATGACGTAAGACAAAATGAACCTGATAAACTTGTCGGCATCAAATAACCCACTGCGCTATATATGTCATAAAACAAAATAAATCTAAAAATCTTGACGGCATTAAATATACCATTGATACTATGCTATAAAAAAAAATTGAAAATTTTGTGGGCATGAAATGACCCATTGAGGTTCATATGCCATAAAAGAGAATAAATCTGAAAATCATCTCAGAATTAAATAAGATAATGAGCTTAATATGCGGTAAAACAAAATTAACCACAAAGTCTTGTCGGCATTAATAACCCATTGAGGTTGATATGACGTAAACCAAACGAAACGAAACCAACACACTGAAAAGCATTAAATGAAATTGGCACAGAATTTCTCTAATTAATCTTACAGAAAGTGTTTTTATAATGATAATTATCTCGAAAAAAATAATTGTAAAATTTAAATAGCTTAAAAAGGATTTTATTCCATCACTTAAATTGACATAAATTTTAATATCGTTCTCCCATGACCAGGCCCAAGAGCCACTCCCGGTAGAGAGTTACTGTGTGGGTGTTGTATGACCATCAGAAGTTCATGATTTATGATTGATTGATTCGTTCTCTACGGCTTATCAATGCTTTGAAGGTTCCTAAATGTAGCACTCTTGGTGAAACTTTCTTTTTACCCGTAGAAAACAAAGAGAATAGAGATTGTCCGACCTTGTGTACATAGCATGACTGGTCCTTGATGCGAAGTTCTGAACAGGTAGACCTCATGAATGTCGACAGTCTGAACATTTCAATGGAAATACCAATAGAATAGCGAAAGACCTGCAAGGTTTCGCTTCTGGGGAAGCGGTTGTATTGTGGGAAATACTTCATCCCCCACTCGCCTTCAAGGCTGAAATGTTATGAACCGTAAAAGTTTTTCTCGAGCAATAATCGGAACAAGAACAAAATCGACATTCCGGAAATAAATTCAATCAAAATTTGAGTGAATAGTGTAAGCAAATCCTCATAAAACTCAAACAGTTATGGTATGTTGACCTTTAACTTTATTTCGGAATTGTTGGTTCACCATCAGCAATATTTTGGCACTGGTATATTAGAGATTCTTTAGATATGATCTTCATGTCAGCTCTCCTGAATTGTGGTCAAGCTTTTCTGAACCCTTGTGACTTCTGAACAGCACGAATATCTCGAAAAGTCAATACCGGCGGGGTCAGGTTTCCTTCCCCAACATTACCCAGATGGATAACGTCAACTTAAATATCATCAAAAATTTCACAACGACGATCGACTATACATTTTTGTGTGGTCAGTTACACCGACTAACACGATTGAATACAAAAACATCTCTGTACAAAAGACGAGATATGAATACAACCTATGATATGCTGGGTAAGATTTATTAAACAAATACCTCAAGGCTCGATCAGTCTAATCATGGTATATGTTTACACAGATTACATTAATTGTTCTTAAAATACAGAAAAAAAAATGAGGGGAATAATTTTTGCCCATTAACATTAATAGATCTTTCTCTACTGAAGACATTATTCAGAATAGAAAAATATTAATTTCTTATTATTTCAGAAACGTGTTCTATCTATGATTTTTTAGACTTACCTATACTTTGTTTTTATTTAAAAAATATCAAGTTTGAAACTATGTGATCATTATTGGCGTCTACTTAATATTGAACTTTCCCTTTTCTTCCAGTTCATAATAGTTCGAAGTTTAATTTACGAAGAACAGAATCAGACTTGAATTTTGTTATTGTTGATTGATTGTTTTTTTATGATTTATCAACCTTTTTCAGGTTATTTAAAGCCATAAGTGTTTTTAGATTGTAAGAATTTGGGTGGGATATAATAATGGTTTAGGGATACACGTTTTACTAATTAACCCACAGCTGTGGGGAGAAGAGGTAGATACATACCTTTCTCAAGGTTATTTGTGGGTAAATGAATATAACGTACCCAATTGTAATTAAAATTCGGTTCTCCGATTAACAATTCTGAGCCAATATCCATTACACCACCCGACAAAATTTATATTACTGGTAATATGTTTTTCTAAAAATGTATTGCTGGTAATATTTCTTTTTACAGAAATGTATTGCTGGTAATATTTATTTTTACAGAAAGGTATTGCTTGTAATATTTCTTTTTACAGAAATGTATTGCTGGAAATATTTATTTTTACAGAAATATATTGCTGGTAATATTTATTTTTACAGAAATGAATTGCTTGTAATATTTCTTTTTACAGAAATGTATTGCTGGTAATATTTCTTTTTACAGAAATGTATTGCTGGTAATATTTATTTTTACAGAAATGTATTGCTGGTAATATTTATTTTTACAGAAATGTATTGCTGGTAATATTTCTTTTTACAGAAATGAATTGCTTGTAATATTTCTTTTTAGAGAAATCTATTGCTGGTAATATTTCTTTTTAGAGTAATGTATTGCTTGTAATATTTCTTTTTACAGAAATGTATTGCTGGTAATATTTATTTTTACAGAAATGTATTGCTGGTAATATTTATTTTTACAGAAATGTATTGCTGGTAATATTTATTTTTACAGAAAGTATTGCTTGTAATATTTCTTTTTACAGAAATTTATTGCTGGTAATATTTCTTTTTAGAGTAATGTATTGCTGGTAATATTTCTTTTTACAGAAATGTATTGCTGGTAATATTTTTCCAAAAATGTATTGCTGGTGATGTTTTTCAAAAATGTATTGCCGCCAATATTTGTCTTCCAAAAAAGTATTTCTGTTAATAATGTAATGCTGATAATAATTTTTTCTTCGAAAATTTATTGCTGGTAATATTTTTTGCAAACATCTATTGCTGTTAATAAAACCTATTTTTACACGTTTTGACCCTAGTTTTTTGAGGGGGATAAACTATTTGCCTATAGCTGGGACCCTAACAGGTGCTACCACAGCGGATCAGAGATGTAGTTTATCGTCATCTGCACTATGGCTATAGTTTGGAGGTCAGTTTTACTTCTTGACTGGTTGCTGGCAAGTCTATAAAATCCAGTACAATATTTTATTTAAAGAATAGATCAAGGGACAAACAATAGATTCATAAATTTCCCCCCGATGGTATTTGTGCGACGAACGCAGTCGTGATTTGAACTCGGATCGCTGCATTCGCTTTCCGCGCCTATTAGCATTGCTGAAACTGAACAGATTGCATAGAGAGTGAAGCTAAAATTTCGGACTGTAACGGGATATGATGGTATCGTAATGGTTATCGGCGCGAAAAATGCAATCGTGCGAGTCGAGTTCAAATTCCGTCCCTGTCTGTCGCATTCAATTTCGCACCAATGATTTTGCGAAAGGTACCATTACTTATTTTCCAAAATACTCACTCCTCGTCAAAATTTGATTGGGGTTGGGCAGTAGAAAATCACGTCACCATCTTTCCCAAGAATTCCTGATTAATCACAGATTATAACTGCAGGTGAGGAATGTTTTCCAATGCCAAAAGAGCTTTCTCACCACCCAGAAACAACGTCAAAAGCCTTTCGCAAATCTGTCACTGTTTCTATGGAAAATGTTCGGGGTAGCTACACTAATTCCACTAAACCAGTCTTTTACTTCTAAAATCCGTCAAATCCATGTCCAAACGGTCGAATCATTCTCAATCTCATCGTATTCCATTTGTAACAATAAAGTTCAATTCACATAGATTCCCAAGAGATGCTGCTTTGAGAGACAGACCTTGAGTGAATATTCCTCCGAACTCGACATTCTTATCTGCAAGTCCAGTCTAAGTCTAACGTTCATAAAACCGCATTTAGTAATATTTTACATTGACGGGCTCTCAGGCCTTTTATTCGGTGAACAATAGCGCACAAATATGATAAACAAGGAGGGAAATATGGAGAGCCATGACCACCTACATCTTAAAGGCACATGTTATGCCCGCGAGTTTCTTTCACTTTCGCACTTGCTCTTGGGAAAGGCATGAATCCAACATTTCTTACTCGCCGCTGTTATCTGTCAAATAGTATGGTGGACTGGCTTCCGTAGCTATGAATTCCAAACTGTGCAACAGGAAGCTGGAAACCATCACAATATATTGCCAAGAAATCATGGCAGTTCACACAGAGGAAAACTGGAGAGTCATGATCACCTAAGTTTTGAATTGACAGGTGGTTTACAAAACAAAACAAACCAAAAGAGAAAATATTAATAATTTAAAAATTCAACTACAAGCCGAGTTCCAATTCCGTTCAATTCGTGTTGAGGCATTTAAGCCATTCATACATAAATCTATTCTCTCCCAGTAGATGTGGTTAGAAATGTAGTCCAGACTGGCTTGAGTGGTAAACAGAATAAACTGTTCTCCATTAATCATCTGAGATCTCTCTCTCTACCATTCAATCATCATGGCTGACGCTAACTTCCAGGAGAGTGACTCATTGCGTGTACTTATGCGAACGTTCTCGGCTGACATGAAATGGAGAGGCTATATTGAATCCATTGCTAGGTCAGCTGACGACGCAACAATTGACTCCTGTCTCAATAGTAAGGTTTATCGCTCTGACAAGGTCAAAAACGATCTCAACGATCTCAAGTCCGTAGTTAACTGGAACAAAAGATGACTTTTAAAAACATTTGAACGCCTCCAAAACTAAGCATCTTTCCATTAATCATTTAAAAAAACCCTTGCTGCTTTCCATCAGCATGGCTGAAGCTATTTTCCAGGAAAGTGACTCGCTGCGTCTTCTCTGGCTAAAGTTATTGGCTGACATGAAGTGGAAAGACTATATTGAATCCATTGCTAAGTCAGCTGCTAGGAAAGTTGGTTCCCTGCGTCTTGCGAGACAATTTTGTTCTCCAAAATCTATCTTACTTAGTCTATGTCTACCATTCGTCCATGTTTAGAATTTTGATGCTACATATGGTATGTTCCTCCTGCTATTTATCTAATAGCTTCATGTCTCGCACATCTCGCCTGTGGAACTCCCTTCCTTATTCCTGTTTTCCTGACAAATACAATCTCCAACTATTTAAGTGTAACGTCAATCGACATCTCCAGTTCCCTTCTCCACATCTTTTCACCTTTTATTCCTATCTGCTCTCGCTCCAAATCTTCTGTAACCCCCTTGCCTTGATCGATCCACTATCTTTCTCCACATCCTCTCCTTTACCACTCCTATCTGCTCTTCCTCCAAACCTTCTGTAACCCATTGCGTGCTAGTGGCTTCCAGCCTTGCTTGGGGTGAAAAGCTTTAAAAAAATATTAATAATCCTGATCAAGCTAACGACTTTGCTCACTTCCTTAACGCCCTAAAGTTGGCTCCCTGGGCATTTTCTATAAATACGTTTAGAACAATTGTTCGGAAGAGGTCTTCGCTAGATGTCACCGTAAGATCTATACTAACAGTTTCTTTTCTCGCACTTCTCACCTGTGGAAGTATCTTCCGCCATCATGCTTTCAGTTAACTTTGATCGTCAAAAATGAAAATATCAAACGTTATCTACTGTCCTCCTGATTCCTCTTCTTTTATTCTCGCTCCTAAGAAATGTTTCTGTTGTCTAATAATTCCCTTATTTCGTACTGACATACTTGGGATGAATTCGATTTTTAAAAAAAAGTTTAAATGGGAAAGAAGAAAAATCTACTCTACTATATTTCTAGAATTCTGGGACAGAACCTCACTCCAGACCGCAAGCATCCTGGGTATGACATTAAACTACATCCTGCAGCAAGGCTTCTGATAGGAAGGTGTTGAGGAGCGTGGAACTAACTCTTAATTGCTGTTGTACCCAGGTCCACCCTGACTCGGGGTGGTTGCACCTGTTACGGTCCCAGGTATGGGCAAATAGTTAACCACCAAACTTTGGTAAAAAAAAAACTATGAAAATAGAAAAATAGATTTTTATAGTAAAAATACCAGCAATATATTTTTGAAAAAAAAAAAATTCCAGCAATACTTAATTGGAAAAGAAATATTACCAGCAATACATTTTTAAGAAATAAATTATCAGCAATACATTTTTGAAAAAAATATTACCAGGAATACATTATTACCAGCTGTACATTTTTGAAAAAGAAAAATATTAACAGCAATAACCATCTTATCGGCATTAAATAACCCATTCAGGTAAATATGCCGTAAAACAAAATAAATCTAAAAATCTTGCCGGCATTAAATAACACACTGAGATTAATATGCCGTAAAAAAATTACACACACATATATATATATATATATATATATATATATATATATATATATATATATATATATATAATTTTGTGGCATGAAATAACCCGTTCAGATTGATATGCCGTAAAACAAAATGAATCTAAAAATCATGTCAGAATTAAATAACACATTGAGGTTAATATGCGGTAAAGCAAAATTAACCTAAAAATCTGAAAAACTAAATGTTACCAACAATACATTTTTGAAGAAAAAATTACTACAATACATTTTTTGCTGCCCTATCTGGAATGGAGCTGCTGAATCCTCACTTTCTAGTATTGACAGACCACAAAAGCATAGAGGGTGATGAATTACCCGCAGACGGAACATTGCTAGGCCTTTTTCATTATTTTCTTGACAGATGTTCACGCGAGCTCCAATTCTTGATTTCACCTGTTTACAATTTCACAGCTAGGATCCGCCATGCCACGTGCCCAGAGTCAAACCACCCTCATTCCCTACGCATCACCCATGTAAGAAGGAATTTCGACCCGATCGCGAAAGAAATATCAACAAAACATGCACAAAAAATATCTATTATCCATAATGACTATCTTTAATATTGTTATGGGAACATTTGACTCAGCAGAGGCATGTAAATTAATTGGAATCTTATTCTTGTGGAGACTAAGATTTATTTCCAATATTAAGTAGAGCGGAAACGACGGTGTAATTCTCCACCGTAAAACAATCCTACGAAATATAGACCCATTGAGAAAGGAACACGTTTTTTTTTAAGAGCACGAATTAAATATTACCAGTTCTACTTTCTAGATATGACCTTTACCTTCAATGGTGGTTATAAAAAAAACATATACCAAACGCATACAATCAGAGATACGTCAGTAAAGAATCAATCCGGAACAAAATTCTAGATAATTTAAATAAATTAGTCCAAGTTAGATTATCTACCAGCTCCAACATTAAGGAAATATTTGATAATAATAAAACTAAATATGTAAAGGCTTTAGAACTAAACAATCATAAAGCCGCTTTAGAGTATTTAGGAAAAAAAACAAAGAATGTAAACATAAACAGAAACACCGTAAGCACAACATCATATGGTTGAATCCACCTTTTAATCGTAATGTTCAAACTAATATCGGAGGATTTTTCCTAAGTTTAATCGATAAGCATTTTTAGCCATTCACCAACACTAAGAAAATAACAAAAATCATGTTGTGATCATCTAGAGTTTCGTTAATAACATCGATAAATCTATAGACCCAACATAAGAACATTCTATTAAATAAATATTTTTCCAACAAAGTAAATTTTTATTAAAAAATGCAACTGCTGAAAAAATATGAACTGTCCTTTAAACGGTCAATGTGTGACTGATAATATTGCATACCGAGCGAGTATACAATCGGATAATTTTATTTTGGTTCGATTGAAAATCCTTAAGAATTCTATTTCTAGCATCATTGAACGACTTCAGGTAATATAAAATATAAAAACAGCACTACACTCTCCAAATTTTTCATGCAACTAAAGAATGATGGCAACTCCCGTTCCATTAACTGGGTTATTATAGCAAATGTCAAATCTTGTAACGGGAAAGGAAATTGGTGTAACATGTCTTGGTGAAATACTGCTTATTTTAAAACACTTAAATAGCTTACCATATCAAACAAGAAAAAAATTGATCGTTACATGTAGGCATGAGATTAAATATTTGCTGAAATACGTCTATCGATATCAATTTTTAAGATAAATTACGGTTTGTTTTTGTTTTTTTATAACAAAAGAATAAGTAATCCCTATTTAATAATAAAAAAATAATACTCACAACTCTAAAATACAATTTAAAAAAATGCAAAACTGATAAAAACAACAAACAAAATATCAGGATTATATGATGATTTCACGTAAAGAAGATGAGAGAATGAAGCGGTCAAAATGATGTAATGTTGAATAAAACAACTGAAAAAACCAGAGGTTATGCAGAAGAATGATACAGGGAGCACTGGTCGAACAGATGCAACGGAAGAATAATAATAAAAAAGATATAATAAGAAAAGTCTACGGAATTGCTTCCATGTAAAAATGTCGTCAGTATCATCGTAAATGATTCAGGCTCAAACTGCCAGATCTAATTAAGTACTTGCTACAGGAATAGACAAAGGACATAAAAAGAAATGAATTAGGCGAAAAGTCGTTTATAGGGCAACATTTCCTTAGATGTGGTGTCTTTTAGACGTTTTTACTAAAGACAGGAAAGAAGTAAAAATGGCGGAGAGTGATGCAAATATATGCAATTCTTTTGCCTTTTTCTTCATTCAATCAAATTATATTTTTACACAAAGAAAACAAAAAAAAGAAAAGAATATAAAATGGTATCAAGCATTTTGTCTTCATAATGCTCATTTGCGTTATACAAAATTGAATATTGTATTAATAGGTTCACTTAACTATAATCAATAAAATATTGTTAGATCATATGCTATTGAGATGCATCAAAATATGTGTTGATTTTCTAAACTATCGGGTTGTTCGCTAAACAATCTGCGACTTTAGGCTACAGGTTTTTTTATTATTAAAATAGTTGCAAAAGAATATACCACTCATTCCTACTTATTAAAGAGTCCTCTTTGTTAATTTTATATCAATCCCCTTCAGAATTTAACTTAAAACGTTCTGTAGGCCTCAGATTTTTGCATGTGTCAAATATTGCTTATAATGTTTCTGAAACTGCTGACAATATTAACAGATCGAAAAGTAAGACGATGGTTTTTTGAAGTTCCACAATAAGGATACGAGTCTTGAAGTTCAAGGTGGTAGAGGACATTCATCTGCAATTGACAATTGGCATATGAAAACACTGGTCGAATAAAAACGATGTCGAAGTGTTAGGAAAATGTCTCAGCTAATGAATGTCAGCATTTCAATAATATCTCAAGAACATTGCCAAGGTGAAGAAACTTGATAAATGGGTTCCACATAAAGTTATTAAAATTTAAAGAGATTGAATCTCAATGTTGCATCTGCGAAATTCGAATGACTCCTTCTTGATTGAATAGCGACTAGTGATGAGAAATGAATTCTTCATGACAATCGTAAACGATCGACTCAATAACTTGATCATGACGAATGACACACACACACATTCCAAAATCGAAATTTCACCAACAGAAGATTATAGCGACTGTTTAATTTGTCCGCCATTGTTAGTAACCACGACTGCTTTTTGGACAGTATTGTAGGGTCAGTTAGGTACTGTCTCTGAGAAAAAGAGCACTAGATGAATCAAAATGGTGATTTCCTTTCGTCTTTCAATGATAATGTGATTAAGCGTATCAGACAATATGAAAGGAATTTACTTAAAATAAATAGACAAAACTTATTTACATTATTCGGACTATTGTCATCATCTTTGTTGCCATATTTATCACAACGTTTTCGGCCGTTGTACGCTCCGGCCTTCTTCAGGTGGTTGGAATGTCGAATTGAACCCTATATTTCCCTCGCTTGAGGACACTGTTCTAGTTCCACGTGCCATGTCTAATGGATGTCATTTATCAGTTATCTCCTGTTAATTCTTCAAGTTCTTTACCGCCTTAACCGGGTATTGAACTCACACTCCTGTCACTGGATCTAACTAACACCTTTATTAAAGGCGTTATTATATATATATATATATATATATATATATATATATATATATATATATATATATATATATATATATATATCACGATGAAAACCTTAAATATTAATTTTGGTTATAATTTATTTCGTAAATATCGAAATATTCAACTCTTCAGACCACAGACATTTTTAAGAGACTTTGGTCTGAAGAGTGAATATTTCGATATTCACTAAATAAATTATGACCAAAATGAATATTTAAGGTTTTCTTCGTGATTATTATTATTATTATTATTATTATTATTATTATTATTATTATTATCTTGAGATTACATTGATCTTTCCATCTCCATAGATTAATATAGAGAAAAATTGTCTAGCACGACACGACACGGTGAACCAAATTTTTGGCATTTATTAAAGCTACCTCACATAATGAAATATGGAGTAGAAAAACATTGTGGGGGAAGAATCTCCAAATTGCCCTTACCCTATTCATTCTTCAGATGCAGACCGACTTCTAGAACAGTTTACAGTAATTTATTTCGTTTTCCTCCTGAACTTTTCTCTCCACATTGTTGTCAACAATCCAGTTTTCATCACCTGCAGTCTTTCTCATCAGCGTTTGATAAAGATTTGTTTAGAGATACAAAGAATTTGTAGAATGTCATGATAGTCCACGACCAAAATGGATACAGCGTAGAAATGTTGATGTATCTCCTCATTTTTTAAATTTTCTACATAACATGTTCTCTTCTTTTCTTCGTCAATCTGGAAGATCTTGGCCATACATCCCGACCGCGTTTCTCCATTCCTTTCCAAGACCAATATACACGTATCCGTTTTCTTGTATTCACAGCTGTTTATATGACCGTTCTTGGAAGTCTCGTCCTGTTATCACTCTCTTCTGGAGAAAAATCCGGATACAGGATTGTTAGTTGGTCTTATCCAGTGCCCTAAGATTCGTAGTTACACAGGTTGTTTATGGATATCGGTTGACCAAAAGACAGGTGAGATCGGTTGAACTGAAAATGATCTACGCTAAAACAAAGTTCCTAGGTTTGAAAACCAATATCACTGATATGAAACTGCTGAATTGGAGAGACCATCGAAGCGGTAGATGACTTGGCCCCAGAATCAGTTCCTTCCTCTGTGATTTCAAACCTCGGCGCGCAATAGTCATCGACAATTTCATCCCAATGAAGAACATAGAAATCTCTAACCCTTCTGATGAAGTTTAAACTCCAACTATTTCTCTCTCCCGTTCCACCTGTCTATATCGTGTTCTAAAGAGTGTGACTTGTAAATAAACAATCTGTGAAGATGCAGAGACTGTTAGAGAAATACGTGAATTCTAAAAGAACTGATCGTATAAGAAACGAGAACATCATGATGTAGGGATACCGAAGGCTATTAATTCCATTTGGTGGAGTTATATGGGTCACGTGCAGGATCGCGTAGTGACGTCACTCTATACAGTGACGAAAGAGGCTGTCAGTTTCAGTTTGTTTACAGTAGGCAAACCAAGAGGTTGATTTCATTAGCCGAGGAGCCCATTCACCAGGGCAGTGGCTAAATCTGTCTCACCAGCAGCCTTAAATGTCCATAGTACCGTTTCGCTTTAGGAATAAATCTTTCCCTGATGTAGAAAGAAACTCCAGCCTGCAGTCCTCAATGTGGGAAAACCCAAGACTCGCTGTTTCCCGTTTGTGGAATATCTCCTCGCCTGGGACATAGCAGATATACCCGGCCCGTTGGAAACTGATGTTCTAAATATGTTTTCTCCAGATACAGGAATATCTCCATATTAAATGCAAGACACTTCTTTTTTTTTCTCTTCTTGCACTCTGTTTTGACATGTAGATATATATGATATATTTTTGCTCTGTTTGTGACACGTATATATATATATATGTATATGTAGTTTTGTGTATAGTGATAGACAAGCCTCACTAAAGACAAAACACGTTTGTCATTCTTTTTTTTTCTTTTCTGCCATTCCATTCCGTCCGTTAATATATCACGAATAAAATAATGCTCATAACAGGGGAAAATGGAAATTTGAAAAAAAATCTTCCATAGGTCTCTTCTGTTAACTGTAAGCAGGGTTTATTTACAACCACTGTTAAAAACGCTATATTACGATTAATATTTAATCTGCTTTGTCGATATATACACAATATGGCTTGAATGACAGAGTAAAAGACAGTTTGAAATAACTAACAGTTGCTGTTGGAAACAGTTATATTCAGCTAATTAGTAACAGCTGCACACTAGATCAGGTCAATTTTGGTACTACTGCATTGCACTCTAGTCGAATACGAGGAAATGAGTTTAAAGATTAATTTTTGAGCTTTGTAATTTCGTTCCGGTGATCACTGAAAGATTTAACGCTGTCAAAAAATTCCGTACAATTCTGGAAAACAAATGTGCAAGGGCAATTTATAAAATGGTTTTCAATTGCAACATTTGCCTCGTTCTCGCTAAATCAAGGGAAAATAAATCAGAATTGTGAGTAAGGTAAACAATATTCACTTTATAATTTCAAAGTGGAGATTAAATACAATGTATGCAGGTTGTGGCCAGTGATGTAAATCGGTTCCTTATTTTCTCATATGGTATTTAGCTTTTAGGGGGCACAGTGGATCGGCTCGGATTGAGAATCGAAGAGCCAAGTTCGAATTCCGGTCGAATCCATTACATTCACTTACGTGCTAATACTCTTGGGAAAAGTATGAATCCTTTTCTTCTCCCCCCAGCTATGGTTAAATAGCAGGACAGGGTTCTATAATCTTGGATGGCAACTGGTCTAATGCAGAAAGAAATGGCAACCTACTGCGTGAAAAATCTGCCTCGTAAGTCATGTATCGAAAGATACATGATCGCCTAAGCATGGCGTATAACTGACTGTTTTCGTTGAAAACACCATAAAAGCAAGAAATATCTCCATTTTAATCAACAGCAGTAAAATAAATATATTTTGCTTATGAATATTGTCCCGGAACTTTTTTTCGATTAGTATTATTTAAATTTACACCGTTATAAGCATAAGCCATTATTTTAATTAGATTCAATATTGGTATATCGACCACTCTTCGTTTGTTTGTATAAAATTAATTAGTTCTTTTGTGTTATTATACAACAGATTTATTTATTTGAAAAATAAAGTAAACATTTTGTCTGATTAATCCACATAATTTTGTATTATCAAAGTCACTGGCGTTTATTGAAAACATTATGTTTGTTTATTTCCGTGGAAGAAACTATATTTCCATTTAGTTACGTAATACAGTTTCGTTTTTTCTTCTTTACCTTTTAATTTTTAAAATAATGTAACGTTTGCACTGACTAGAAGTTATTGCTGATTCTATGCTTGTTTAATTTCATCGAGGTTATGTCTTAATGTTCATGTTTATCATGTATGCTAGATCTGTTTTTAAAAGTATGCACCTGTTGAAATATCAGGATCCCATTGAAGAAAGGGAATATTTAATTTTAAAAGCTCATAGTGGGAAAACGGGACCATACTGTAGTTTCCAATTTAGAACTATTTACAAAAAAGTTGTTACAAATATTTAAAAAGCAAATTTAAAGCATACATATTAGATTCTGCATATGATGTTTCGACATCGGATATTTCCGTTGACGTTTACCACTGGAGAAACTATATATATATATATATATATATATATATATATATATATATATCTGAATGTGTAGCGGACGCCCTCGAGGGGGGCGTGATATGATACCACGGCCCGAGCGCCCCCGTGTCGTATATGATGATGTCACAAGCGGCCCGCCACATTTTTACATAATGATCTGACCAGGTGAAACAATATGGACAACAGAACGAAGATATCTATGATTTACGCTAGGTTTATTACATGAAAGAGAAAAGTAGTGGATTATATTGGTCATGTCGACGGTTGGACGTTGAAGATGCGGACGCTCCGGTCGGGTCGACGGTTGGAGTCGAAAAAACTCCCGTAGTAATTACTAAGAATAGTATATGGGAAAGGTTCGTTAGTAGTCGCAGGTGGATATTGCTGGTCGTCTGGTTTAGTTGATGCTGTTGGTCGGCTTGTCTGGTTATCGCTGCTGGTCGGCTGGTGATCGCTGCTACTGCTGCTGCTGCTGGTGGTCGTTGCTGATGGTTGCTGGCGTTGCGATGTTGTTGGGCATACAGAATATCCGCTGCTGGCGTTGCGGATCGAGTCCGGTATCGAAACCTCGCGTAATAATTACAACTGGTGTGTACGGGGAAAGGTTGCGGACGACGTGCGGGCAGCCAGTGGGAGTGGAATGACGAGAGTAGAACATGGGCCAGAATTAGAGAGAGATAGTTCCAACTCGCGTCCAGTTGGCAGACAAAAAAATGGGGGCGTAACTTAATACGCAGCAAGGGGGCGGCATCCTGGTCTCAAAGGTCAGGAGCCTGTGTACCGACCGTATCAGCGCCAAAAACGGCTGCGATAAATGGATGTGGTGTGTATGTATGCATATATGTATGTAGATTAAGTGTAAAGATAATATTTTATTATTACCTTTAAATCTTGTTTCATTTCGAAATATTTTTCAAATTATATTTAAAGACTTAGACTTTAATTAGGAAATATTACTCCTTAACTGTTATTCACAATACTAAGAATATTAATAATAGTAATACTTTTGGTTATTGATCTTATATTCAAATTATATTTATTTCCTAGTTTAATTTGTCGAAAAATTAAAACGCTTAAATTACTTTACGTTTGATAAAACGTTAACGAAAAATATTTTTAAAAAATATATAAATATGATTTTTTTTTCCAAATTAGCCGCTATATGCCCACATATATTAATTCTCTTAATTTCCCTTTCCAAATCTCTATTCCCCTTTCTTTCCTTAAAACCCTAATTCCACCTCTTATTTCTTACATCTTTACTTCTCTTTTTCTCTATATATCGTTTCCTGTGAGATGATCTATTGAATAGGTCAATGTCTGGTCCTTACCCCACTTTCCTCGCTATTAAGTATTGTAATAAAAATACATTTAAAATAATTCCTATCTCTTCCTTCCTTCTCTAATTTCGACCATGTCTTTCATGATCACTCCTCACTCTCTATATCACCTTACATCAACTTAATACTACTCAAACGTGTATAAAAATATATGTAAATTTAAATTCATTTTTTTCACCTTTGGAATTATGGTCTGATGAACCAGGAAAAAAGAAATTCCTTGGGGAAATAAATTATGATCAATGGAGCTTTAACGCTGTCTGTTTTCATTGAATATATATATATATATATATATATATATATATATATATATATATATATATATATATATATATATATATATATTCAATGAAAACAGACAATATATATATATATATATATATATATATATATATATATATATATAGCGAGCGTCTGCAATACGGGTTGGCTAGCCACCCCAATTAACCGGTATCCTCGAATATGAGTGGCTTAAAGTTTTGAAACTTTCCCCCAGATTCCATTATAACCTAAAGGATTATATTTTCTAATTCCAGAAAAAAGTACTGTGCACTATTTCAAATCGAAATTTGAATGATTTTTAGTCAATTCTTTCGAAAAACCAATCGAAATGGCTATTTTAAACTTTTTTTTAGAGAACTGTACACAAAACTTATATTTTTCGTTTTTGAAAATCCCATTAAAATAAGATATTTACTTCTGAAACATTACTTTTTGTAAAATTAGCAAATTTAAAGTTAAATTGATCTGTTCTGAAACAAAAATCACTTACTTATAGCATGGAATTTTCTAGACAAACATTTCTTGACATCGGTGTATTGTTATTTTCACGTCTCCATCGATAATTAGAATTAGAAATAGTTTGTTATATGTATGTTTTATAAAATGTTTCATTTTTTTGTTTCAAAACACGGTCAAGATATTTCTAATTCTAACAGTTTAAATATAATCCTTGAAAATGGCTAAATGTATAGCCGAAACCGCTCGGATAAAAAAAACATTCGGACAGTTTTTATATAATTTATCATCTGAAAAGAAAAACATTATTAGATCGCACGAGAAATTATATAAAAAAATAAATAAAAGCACCTTGTCAGTCGTTTTTAATGAAATGTGCATATATATATATATATGTATATATGTAATTTTATTTTAGATATTAGAACAAAACATGTTGGAATCACTACACAGCAGCTTTCGTATTTCGGCTCTACGTTGTACTTCTTCAGGCGAATGATAACTGATCAAATAATTTTAAAAAAATTTCAAAAGCAAAATGTTACCTCCCTTCCGGAAGATAAAATGGAGGTTGGATCAGAAAATACATGGTCAGAAGTAAAAATAAACATGTGGGTTTGTCTTGATCAACCAATTAAATGTCAGATCTACACTAAATAGAAAATTAAGCCCAGAGGGTGGAGGTGGGGGAGTTGTTTTTTTTTCATGACATGATAAACCAGAACTTAGACAGATCATCAGTGGCAATTACGGAAAACATATAAGCAACAAATGTAGTGTGATTGTAAACGAATGACATATTCAATTCCTCAGAGGACGCTGAGTGGAGGGAAAGGAGGATAATCAGACTTAAAGTTAATTTCAACAGAATTCTTTCAGATTCAGGAAGATTCTTAAAGGAATCTGTAGATAACATTAACATTGTGGAACGTCTTTATACGATATAAATAATACCAACTGGGTGGCATTACATAACAACACTAAATCTGAATAAACAAAATAAGTTCATTACTTGTAGAGGGTGAACCATTATTTACTTATAAATTATGGTCATAAGAAATGGAATTACCTAATTTTAAAATAACATAACTATATTGTAAGGTAAAAGATAAAATGCGTCGTCAATTTACAGTTAATTCACTTCTTTGGTTTAGCAGATATTTTGTGTTGGCAAATCGGATAATTTCTAAGTTTTCATGTAAGCATAAGAAACAAGGTTTTGCAATGGGCATTCGTTGGAATTTCTACAGTTATAGTTGTTGGCATTATCAGTGTTTCTTGTTTGGAATGGCTAATATTACTCAGATTGTTGTATTTTAAAATAATAATAATAATAATAATAATAATAATAATAATATATTGGTCTACTTTGCCTTTATCGTTTTTCTTTCATTCTTTTGCACGTCATTTACCACTCTTAAGAGTTCTCTCACTACAACTGTTTCTTTATTTTGTACATCATTTTCTAAACTTTGTTTGTTTGATTTTTGGTTTGTTACTTTCCGTAAATTTATTTTTCTTTAATTCTACTTAAACTCGTCAGTCATAATTCTTCTCTCGCCACATAGGTTCCACTCCTTGTACTTCGGTTCTTAAGCTACAAAACTACTTTGTTTTCAATTTATTCGATTCCTTCCTTCCTCCCTTCCTTCCTCCCTTCCTTCCTTCCTTCCTTCCTTCCTTCCTTCCTTCCTTCCTTCCTCCCTTCCTTCCTCCCTCAATTCCTCCCTTCCTTCCTTCCTTCCTTCTATCATCCCTTCCTTCCTTTCTTCCTTCCTTCCTTCCTCCCTCCCTTCCTTCCTTCCTTCCTTCCTTCCTCCCTTCCTTTTTTCCTTCCTCCTTTCCTTCCTCCCTTCCTTCCTTCCTTCCTTCCTTCCTCCCTCCCTTCCTTCCTTCCTTCCTTCCTTCCTTCCTCCATTCCTTCCTTCCTTCCTTCCTCCCTTCCTTTCTCCCTTCCTTCCTTCCTTCCTCCCTCCCTTCCTTCCTTCCTCCCTCCCTTCCTTCCTTTCTTTTCTACCCGTACATTTTTTATTTCATTTGTGCGTACACTTCTAAATCTGTCTTTTATTCAATTTCCTTCACTTGTCCCATATTTTCCATTTCTTTTTCCGTTTCCGTCTCTCTATCCCTTCTTTCTCTGTTATTTTCTTTAGTTTTTTTCCTTCTTCCTTTCGTTGTTTCTTTCCTTCTTTCTTTTCCGTCTCTCTATTCCTTCTTTCTCATTTATTACCATTATTTATTTCGCCCTTTATTTTCAGTCTCTCTATCCCTTCTTTCTCTGTTATTTTCTTTATTTCTCTATTTCTTTCTTTCTTTTCCGTCTCTCTATCTCTTCCTTCTCATTTCTTTCTCTCTTTCCTTCTTTCTGTTCCGTCTCTCTATCCATTTGTTCTCATTTAATTTCTTTATTTCTTTCCTTCTTTCTTTTCCATCTCTCTATCCCTTCTTTCTCATTTATTTCCGTTGTTTCTTTCTTTTTCTCTTTCTTTCTTTCTTTCTTTTCCGTCTCTCTATTCCTTCTTTCTCATTTTTTTCTTTCTTTCTTTCCTTCTTCTTTTCCGTCTTTCTATCCCTTCTCGTTCATTCATTTTCTTTATTTCTTTCCTTCTTTCTTTCTTTTGCGTGCTTCTTTTCTCATTCTGAATCTTTCTCTTTTCTTTTTTGTGCTTCATTTCCAAGTCTTCCTTCCTTCCTCCTACCTTACCATAAATTCCTTTTTCTTTTATGTTGTACTTCAATTACTCACTTTCATCCTTTCTTCCTTTCTTTTTCTTTAATCCTTTCCATTTATTCTCCTTCTTCATCGTCGATTTCCTTCTTTCTTCCCTTCCTTCCTTTTTTATTTATTTCCTTTATTCCTTATCTACCTATCATTTTTTGTTTGCTTTTCTTTTTTTCTTTCAATTTCTTTCGTTAGTCCAGTCATTCATTTACATTTCTATCTTTCTTTTTCTTTTCATTCTCTCTATCCTTTTTTTTCATTTATTTTTATTCTTTCTTTCTTTCTTTCTTTCTTTCTTTCTTTCTTTCTTTCTTTGTTATAGGCGAATTATGTCTTAATTGAAACTGCAGGTGTCGCCAATGATTCCTCCTCCTGCCAAAAACGTAATTAATATTCGCCGATGATTAATGTTCTCTCGAAATTGTTCCTGACAACAAATACAATTTTTCTTTAAAGAAAAAAAAAATCGGGAAAACAAAAATAGAATGAAAACCCGTCTGGATTGGAAAATACATTTAAATTAATACAATGAAGCACAACTGAGAATCATGAACATGGATTTGAAATCAATTTATGATCACAGATACAAATTTTGGACATATTTTAATAATCGGGTGATGTATACAACATTTTCAATTACTGGAGAAACTACGGTTATTCAAAATGAGATATCAAGTTAGTTCCAATCTAATTTGGAATAACTGATAAAAAACATCAACCACTTCGAATCCTACAGATGCATGCTGGGATTTGCTTATAACCAATCAAAATAGAGCAATTCTCGATCTCATTCAAAATCTCTTTTTCTTCTTCCTTGTCTTTAAGTAAGAACACAACAATTACCTGACGATATCTCTTTTGCATCAGAATTCTTTAAAAAAACGCACACCAAAATAACAAGGACATTTTAAGAAATATGTAAATAGACCTACATTAAAGATTAAAAATGCATGAATTCATATATATATATATATATATATATATATATATATATATATATATATATATATATATATATATATATATATATATATATATATATATATATATATATATATATATATAATTATTTATTCGAAAAGTACAACATAAATATGTTATAATTAAAATTATAACATAAATATGTTATAAAATCACTACAAAAGTATCCATTTAGTTTCAACACTTCTGGTGTCCTATCAAGTGATGGTGTTGAATATATAATTTCTAATAGTACAAGTATATATGCATATATATATATATATATATATATATATATATATATATATATATATATATATATATACTTGTACTGTTAGAAATCCGAAGATTAGTTCTCTTGCAGATAGTTGCCATTATCTTCATTAGATATATATGGAATATTTATACATATTAAAAAAACTGGGAATGTTTTTTGCTTCAAAACACTGGCTTTGCCTAGTTTTGACTTGCATATATAGTGTTTGCTTAGCATTATTTTGTTCTTTTCTTTTTTCCTTTCTTGTTGTTTATTGAGAAATTCGTCAATTCCGTTTGTTGAACATTTTGCCAATTTTACCATAGCCACATATTCCACAAAACAGAATCCGGACAAGGATTGTATCAGCGAAAGATGTATTCTAAAAACTAAGCAAAGTGTTAAAAAAACGTAGAAATTCGTTCGAAACAAAGAAAAGACTTCGGAATTGCTGTGTGAGATTGCGCTAAAAGAAATATAACAAAATCGACTGCAATTCGAACTCGGCTCGCTGAGTTCCAGTCCCAAGCTGCTATTTACTACATCCCTCGCACATTCGCATACGCACGCACAGACAGGCAAGAGTAATAAAACTCACAGGCACGTACAGACATGCAGTGGGCGTACACATACATTAATGTTGTGGATTCCGGGGATGGAATCCTGCACAAATAAATAAATAACGCCAGTAATTGAAATAGGAAAATAAGTGTATTGAACATAAGAATATAAACTTGAAATGAAGATTAGTAGTCCAAAAATGCGGGTTAGTAGAAAGTATATGTACAAGTCTCTGTAAGTGAAGCCGTAATTATATCTCTCTCTGTGGACTCTACTCATCTCAACCTTATCTCAACGTATCTCTCTGTGAACACCCTGTGTACTTCACGTATCTCCACTCTGTCAGAATAAGTTTACTTTAGACGAGTCCATCTTGTGTAAAAGGGGGAGAGCCCCACAATAATTAACATAGACGCAAACGTGCATATGTAGACACAGAGAAAAACACACATACAAAAACAAAAATGAAAACTACATGTACACACAGAAAAGTACGCAAAAACAAACGATTGCACACATAGAAATATGAACATGCAATCACATACACACATACGGGCATACATACAACATACATATTAGCATACAAGCAAGAGCAAACACGCATATATATATATATATATATATATATATATATATATATATATATATATATATATATATATATATATACTAGCAGCATGGCCCGGCGTTGCCCCTGCTTGATGCAAAAATCGTACGACTCATACAGCAATTGCTATCACTTGACTTAAAATATTTTTGCCCTTCCTTGCCTTTAAAGGAGTGCCCTTTGCCGTGGTGATGTTGCTACATGCCTTACTTCTTGTCTATCTCACACTGCGAAATTTTTCTAAGCTCTATACTAAACATTAAATCTGTTACGAAAAAAGAACTAAACAAAATGAACACAAAACGATCAGCTTTGAAAAAGAACTCGTAACTGGAAAAACCGAATGAAAAAAGAATGTTAACAAATATTTTTTCACACCCAACCCAGTTCTGCGGAATCCGAACCAACGTTGACTTTAAGCAAGCGAATGAGCCAATTGGAGTAAAGTGCTATGCAGATTTAAATTTTTACCACTTGTGACGAAGGAAGCTATCGTTTTTTTGCACGCTAGCATGCTAGTTAACATTCGTGTCAGTCAGCTGTTGGCTCTCACTCTGGCCAGTAGAAAATGGCCTCAAACTACATGAAAACTAACGTAGAAGCATGGCAAAATCGATTACTTCCACTACTGATGGGAGTTGGGAAATGCAAAGTCGGTTCTGGCCTTCCCGCTAACTTGGAGCATGTGCATGTAAATTTTGGTTCAAATCCGTCGAACATTCCAGCCGTGCATTCGTTACACACACACATCCTGCCTTATATATATATATATATTGCTGATAATTCCTCACGAGTGGAGGGCGCAGTTATACAAAATTTCGTCTACGAAATTCTGGAATAGAGGTACTTAATATAACACCAATAAGCTAAGTGATAAATGTTATATTTGTTGTAATTATATATATATATATATATATATATATATATATATATATATATATATATATATATATATATATATATATATGAAGAAATATAAGCCTCTAAGTTTTGACTTCTATGTTCACTTTGCAGTAACGTGTATATATATATATATATATATATATACTTGTCACAAAATAAAATCTTTATATTTATTTTGATAAAGTCTTCCAGCGGACGTAACTCGTCGGACAAGTTTTTCTTTTTTTCTTTTTTTCTATTGTCGTTTTACAGATATACTCCTTGAAATTTTACACGCGTACACACAACACACACACACACATATTAACAGAGTCCAAATTGTGTCGTTCAATCGCATCCGTCTAGAAGCGTGTGTCAAACAACATTTTATTTTATATTTGCCCATTGGATAGTCCAAACCGCCTCCGTTTTGAAAATTTGTGGTCATTTATTTTCAGCAAACAATTCGTGTATTTATTCACAAAGTCGCAAGATTTGTCAAGCAAATATTCTCGTTTGTAGAGAATGAAAATTAAAAACAGATAAAAAAAAAGTTATGAAAGAAAAAAAAAATGTTCGGTTAGGGGTGAAAATCCGAATTTGATTTGCATTTGAAAGACCTTTTCAAAATTAAGTGAACACGCCATCCATCATCGCTATGTCCACTTCTTCAGTCAACCAAGGTTCCAGTCTGTCTTGAACACATCCAGCCAACCAGAAGCATACTTAATCATCCGTTAAATAATGATTCTCTCTCAGGTATAAATAAATCATATTTTACAAGTACGCAAATATACTGCTATGAAATAGGGAAAAATAATCTTCTCGTTTTTTTTTTTGCTGTAAATATATATTCATAATTGTAGCATATTTTACAAGTATTTTCAACGTCAGACACATTTTTGCGTAAAATACTAGATATAGCAAAAATATATTTGTCAATGACAATATCATTAAAGACAAACAGAAAAACTTATCTTAGCCGACGCGATCCGTGCTTTGGTGGAGTTTATTAAGAAAAATCTAAAGGTTTTATTTTGCAACAAGTATTTATAAACCATAGCATGAATGTATCGCATAATAACGATATATACATTTTTACACATCATGGACAATTCTAATCGAATTCAGAGTCTTTTGAAAAGTAAAGTGAGCGATTAATATTCAATATTTCTTTATTTTAAAATGAATATTGTTTGGATTGTGGATTAAATTGTTATGGTATAAGATGGACGTGTGAGCTGTACATCTTCAGTATTACTCGCTCCTTTTACTTTTACATACCCATATATATATATATATATATATATATATATGAAGAAATATAGTCTTAAGGTGTGCTATATTTATGGGATAAAGTGCTCGATATCAGAGATTGAGCGTGCGTAAATATAAAAGTGAACATAGAAGTCATCACTTAGAGGCGACATTCTGTTTCATGCTAGGCGCAATCGTCAGGCCACGAGTGCTGTTATTTTTCTTTGCTATTTATATATAGGGGTCAGTGGTGCTTTGTGGGTAGTCTATTTTGGCGGTTATTTTGCCTGAAGTCGTTTATTTGTTTATTTATTTATTTGGGTTAAATTATTTTGCTTCTCATTATTTATTTATATTTTTTATTTGTATTTCTTATTTTATATATTTATTTTTTTTATTTCATCGGTGTTTTTAATAAGTTAGCAAAATGTGTTTATATCGCTTACTTAATAGTTTTGTTTTGGTTTGGGAAGATAAAGCTATTTATTCAATTTTGGGGTTGATTGTTGTAGTTTATTCTAACTATTATTTTGGCGGGAACAATTTTTAATTTGTTTATTACTTCATGTATTTATTTGGATTGATTATCTTTTTTTGTTTTTTCTTAAGGTTAATTTATCGGGATCGGTTTGTTAGTTTATTTATTTGGATGAATTTAGATTAATTTATTTTACTTGTTTTTATTATTTATTTATACTGTTTATTTTTATTTACTCTTTTCGATTTCGATTTTTAAGTAAGGTTGTAGGGTTTTTTATTTTTATCGTTAAATAGCAGTTATAGCTATGTTTTTCGTCGATTTATGGTTTGATTTTTATAGTCTAACTAATATTTTGGTCATAATGGTTTGTTAATTTGTTTATTATTTACTTTATTTATTTCGGTTCATTAAATTTGTTTTTTATTTATTTATTCTATTTCGTCGATTCTAACAGGTGTGATTTGGTAATTTCTTAGGGTTAATGTATTTTACTTATTTTATAGTTATTTTGTTTATTTATTTTATTTTTATTACCGTTTATTTTATTTTTTTCAGATTTCGATTTTATTTTTTTTTTACTTTTTTCAGTTTTCTATATTTGTATATATATATGTTTATATATGTGTATTAATATATATATTTATATATATGTATTTATATATACATTTATATATATATATTAATATATATGTATACATATTTATATATATATACATATATATTATATATGTATATATATATATATATATATATATTTAAGTATATAAATATTTATTTATATATTAATAAATGTATATTTATAAATATATATATGTTTATATATATAAATTTATATATATATATATATATTTACATAAATATTTGTGTATACATTCATATATATATTTATATATATATATATTTATTATAATAATATTTTTAGTTTTTAGCCGAGACCCCTAACATAATTTTATAAGTTATGTAGAGTTAAGGTGTCTGGACCCGCTTCCAAATTCTCGCTTGACTAGGAAGCGGGTCCAGACACCTTAACTCTACATAACTTAAAAAATTATGTTAGGGGTCTTGACTCTCGCTTTTGAAACATGAGAACTCTTATGTAGCGGAGGAATCATATTTTTAAAAACTAAAAATATTATTATAATATAAGCTCTACTTCTGTATGGAGCACTGTCCTTTTGAAAATAAAGCTAAATACTAAGGAACACCGGATTATCTACCTAACGTGTTCTTTCCTATTTCACTGCACACCTGCATACACACACACACACACACACACACATATATATATATATATATATATTTATTTATTATATATATTTACATATATATTCATATATATATATATTTATATATATATATATGTTTATATATAACTATATATATATTTATATTAATATATATATATATTTATATTAATATATATATATATGCATATATATATATATATCCAATTCCCAACGCTACTTCAGAACTTACACCTCAAAATCAAGTTTACCCAAGAACATAATTTCAACTAATGACCACTTTTAGATATACTCATTAGAAATAGAATATATATATATATATATATATATATATATATATATATATATATATATATTAATGCATATATATATATATATATATATATATATATATATATATATTTATATATCCGATTCCACACTCTACTTCAGAACTCACACTCAAAAATCAAGTTTACCCAAGAATATAATTTTAACGAATTACCATATTTAGATATACTCATTAGAAATGGAAACAACCACACAATCACAGATCTCTACTACAAACCTAGAGACACCCAACAATATCTCCTTTTAAGAGTCATCACCCAATAAGGTTCCTAAAATCCTTCTCCTATTCTCTAGCACGTGTGGTTTGCACTATAGTGACTTAAAAATACCTTTAGAAAAACGCCTAGAACTACATAGAACTCTAAAAGACGAAGCTAACCTACAACACTAATAAACAATAGTTTCGAACCAGCAAAAAATCCCCTAGACCAACTACGAAATCCAAAGAAACGTAATGTCGAACAAACCCTAGCATATATCTAAACATAGAAGAAAAATCCATAACTATTTACAGAAATTGCAAAAAAATCTATCCCTACTTAACAAGAATAACAAACTGAGAAATATACTAAAAACAACTAAAATAACTAAAAGCAAACGCCAATCTAAAACCTGAAACACATATCAACCTCATCCAAATTTAACCAAGAAACAATAGAGGGGGTCAGAAAATATAACACAAAAAGATGTGGGGTTTGTGAAATCATTATAGGAGGAAACTACTACACTTTTGAAAGCCCCACAAAAACACACATAATAAATAAAAATTTAAACTGCAACACTAAATATGTGATTTATGCACTCAAATGCACAAAATGCAAGAAGTCATATATAGGTATCAGCCTAGCAATAAACCACAGATTTTCCCTTCACAAAAGCAACATCAAATTACCCGACAACAGAAAACTTTTTGTATCACAACACATCTACAAATGTAATCAAGGTGACTTTAAAATAATGCCAATAAACCAAACAGACAATTATTCTCACCTACAAATACAAGAAAAAAAAACCTCATAAACAAATTTATATCATCACTAAAGAGATCATAACCCCAGTCTCAAATACACACAGCATACACACATAATGACCAAATACATTAGTCGATTTTGTTATGCTGATGTAAAAGATTGCTATGCGACGATAACGGTCGCGAAATATCAGACGCGAATCGTAAATCCATAATGCAGTTCTATGCCGTTGTTCCACGTGAAAGAACAAAATACTAACTAGAGAACTATGTATATGTAATATATGTGTATGTATGTACATATATATATATATTTGTGTATATATATATATATATATATATATATATATATATATATATATATATATATATATATATATATACACACAGACATGACAGAATTGAATAGACACCAAGATAAATTTTATTTTTGATTTCTTTTAATAACCAAGATAAATTAACTTAGATTTTTTTAATAACCCAGATAAATTAACTTAGATTATTTGATTAAAATTGCAGATAACAATACTGGAACATGCCACGAACCAAAGGAGCATCAGACCTATCCGAATTTCAGCGAGGACGTATCGTGGACCAACATGAAGGTGGTCTTAGTCAAAGAAAAATATCAGAAAATCTTTCAATAACCCTTTCTACTGTTAGTAGAGTGATCGTACAAGTCACCAGAGAGGGCAAGAAGTGCACAAAACCTCATCCAGGCAGCCCTGGGCCATTTAAAAGAACCTTGCGTCTTGTCGAAAGAAATGTTGAACAGGATCCACGTTGCAAGGCCTCTGACATAGCAACAAAAGTTGATGTCAGTCCCAGAACAGCTGTCAGATATCTTCACAAGCTGGGCTACTATGGCAGAGCTGCGAGAAGGAAACCACTTCTCCGTTCAGCCAATATCAAACGCAGAAAGGATTGGGCTCATGAGATGGTGGAGAGACCTGTGACCTTCTGGACCACTGTCATTTTCTCTGATTAGTCAAAATTCGCATTAATTTCCGACGGTGGAAGAGTATGGACATGGAGACTCTGTAGTCAAGGGTTTGATTTTAAAAGACTGCAGCAAACGGTGAAACATGGGGGCCTTTCAGTAATGGTATAGGGTGCAATTTGGAGTGATGGTCGCTCAGAGCTTGTGGAGTGTGAAGGAAACATTAATTCAACCAAATATGTTTCTATATTAGAGAAAGGGATCCTTCCAATATTCTCAAGTAGTAGAATGAGCAAAGTTGACTCCCTATTTATGGAAGATGGAGCTCCATGTCACACTGCTCAAGCAGTTGGTTGAGACAAAATGGGATCATTAAACTTCCATGGCCAAGTCAGTCCCTGGATATTAACCCTATTGAACACCTTTGGGGCATATTAGATCGAAAACTCCGCAGAAAGAACAGGAAGCAATCATCTAAGCCCGAACTTTTAGGATTATTGCGTAAAACATGGCAAGAAATCCCTCAAGAGGATATTCGTGAATTCATCGCTAGCATGCCTAGAAGGGTCCTTGCATTAAAAAAAGCTAAAGGGATGTCAACCAAGTATTAGTTATTAAATTTATGACCATTTATAATTACTTCATTTGCATAAATTACTTTTTTAATAAAATAAACTGTTTCTGTGAGCGTCTATTCAATTCTGTCATGTCTGTGTATATATATATATATAAACTCTTATCACCAGTCCAAGAAAGACATTTGAATCACTTCCACGCCAAAAATTCATTTTTATATGTGGGAATATTTACTCTTTGCTTGAAGAAGGTTGCGAAACGAGAAACATGTGTAACAGAATTATGGAAAATAGAGTATAATATATATTTTGATTTTTAAAAAATCCATATTTCAACCAAAACATTTGCGGTTTATCTTCTTTTTAATATATACACATTTCTCTCGTTGGAACAACTAGAACCTCTTCCTGACATATATATATATATATATATATATATATATATATATATATATATATATATATAGTCTGAGGAAAGAGAAAAGGACATAGGAATAAAAATTCATGGGGACTGTTAGTTTTAGGCTTCAATATGGTATGTTTGAGGGAGATGTGTGTATTTTTCTGGATTTTGCGATAGGCAGAGCATTGGAGGGACGAAAGTTGGCTGAGATTCTGTTTTTAAAATCGACATTACTTTTTCAGGTTGATCCACTAGCAGTATTCAGCAGTGGTACCGTATCTCCTTCGTAACGTTTTGACAATTGAAGTATTTCTACTCTGGTTAATAAATGATATCTGTAAAAAGTCAGGGATCGATTTTACACTGTATCAATATCATTAAAAGAACCCCTAGTTAATTAATAAAATTCAATATTTCTCGCTTATGACAATTCAAATAACAGCAGTGATATAGAATGTTGTCGAAGGTGGTAAGGTAGGATGAGCGCCACTGATATCCACTGGAAGAAATTAAATTTAATATTGCGAAAATTCATATAATATTGGCGACTTCCTGTCACTTAATCTTCAGGGGAAATAAACAGTTTTTTAAAATGCCATTCAGAAGGAAGATGTTTGAATTGCCATTTCTTGAAGTCGTTTCCAGTTGCCTTCTGCTCGCTTTGAATTCAGTGCAGTCATTTTAGAAAAGAGGTCAAGAAAGGCTACAGAAATCAGTTCGACTTACTGTTTAACACATAGCTTGGATGTGGAAAAGAAGTGATTGAATGTCTTTCCCAAGGGAAAAGATGGGAATTGAATACAACATGCCAGCTCTGGATATGTTGCGCTAACTCCACATCCAACAAAAGTCGATTTTATGCGAAAATTCATTCCATATCATAAGTGATATTAAGAAGAGTCTGGTATAAAGGAAACTTGTTGTCGCTTGATAGCCTGCCAAAAACCAATTATTATAAACAAAATAAGGACATTTACCAATCGTTTCAGGCATGTTTTGAACTGGGCTAAAGGAAAGAAGGAGGAAATATAACCGCTCTGGGCAGCAAGTTGCGTTGTTGGCGGCCATTTTGGCTTCTTTCAGCGCCTGCACAAATTGCTACTTTGCGCTGACAGTCCGGCCGATACATCAATGCAATAAACATGCCATCCACGTATTTTATTTTGCATTGTTCACTGCGTATAATCGGCCGCATTAATGCATACTTAGCATGCACAACGTACGCCTACCTTTTTTGGTTTACCTTCGTCTTGTCTTGTTGTCATGACTTTCTTATCGATGTTTAGCCTTCTTTTTTTCTCACCCTCTTTATTCATTGAGATGTAAAGATCTTTCTTCTTTTTCTTCTTTTTTCTTCTTCTTTTTTCTTCTTTTTTTCTTCTTCTTTTTTCTTCTTCTTTTCTTCTTCTTTTTCTTTTTCTTCTTCTTTTCTTCTTCTTCTTTTCTTCTCTTATTTTTCTTCTTCTTCTTTTGTTTCTTCATCTTCTTTTCTTTTTCTTTTTTCTTCTTCTTTGTTGTTGTTGTTCTTCTTTTCATCTTTTTCTTTTTCTTTTTTCTTCTTTTCTTCTTCTTTTGTTTCCTTTTTTTATTTCTTCTTCTTCTTCTTCTTCTTCTTCTTCTTCTTCTTCTTCTTCTTCTTCTTCTTCTTCCTTTTCTGGAGTTGTGCGGCTAGTGTTTAACGACTCTCTTTATTTCCCAATGATTTCTTGGTTTGATTCCAAGTCTTCCTTCTTTTTGCTTCGATTCTTTCTTTTGGGTTCGCATCATCCTTGCAGAAAAATGAAATTAAAGAAAGATTTAAGAAAGATTTTATTTCTTGTTATTCTTCATCATTTTTATGTTTCTTTCATTCATTCCTTTTTCGCAATTCTTTAATTTTCTTCCTTTCTTTACTTTGAAACAACAAGAAAGAGAAAACATTTTTCCCAGTTCTTTCTGTTTGTCTTTCTTTCTTTCTTTCTTGTGTTTATCCTTTCTTTTTAAAAATTACTTCCTCGTTTCTTTCATTCGTATCTATTTTTCTTTCTTTCTTTCTTTCTTTCTTTCTTTCTTTCTTTTGTTTATCCTTTCTTTTAAAAAAATACTTCCTCGTTTCTTTCATTCGTATCTATTTTTCTTTCTTTCTTTCTTTCTTTCTTTCTTTCTTTCTTGTGTTTATCCTTTCTTTTTAAAAATTACTTCCTCGTTTCTTTCATTCGTATCTATTTTTCTTTCTTTCTTTCTTTCTTTCTTTCTTTTGTTTATCCTTTCTTTTTAAAAATTACTTCCTCGTTTCTTTCATTCGTATCTATTTTTCTTTCTTTCTTTCTTTCTTTCTTTCTTTCTTTCTTTCTTTTGTTTATCCTTTCTTTTTAAAAATTACTTCCTCGTTTCTTTCATTCGTATCTATTTTTCTTTCTTTCTTTCTTTCTTTCTTTCTTTCTTTCTTTTGTTTATCCTTTCTTTTAAAAAATTACTTCCTCGTTTCTTTCGTTCGTACCTACTTTTCTTTTATTCTGTCTTCTCTTTCTTGCTTTCTTTCTTTCTTTCTTTCTTATGTTTATGCTTTCTTTTCTCTCTTTTCAAAGACTTCATCCGTTGTTACATTTTCTTGGTTCAACAAAGCCTTTGTTTGATTGCTTGTTTGCTGGTTTGTAGTCTTTCTTTCTTTCCTTTTTTTTTCTTCCTTTTAATTTTTAATTTACATTCCCTCCTCTCTCCAAACCCATTGCTCTTCCTTCTACCGCCCCAATGTAAACACGTGACTTCTATCGCACTTAATTTTCACCTGCCATTCACCTCGTTCTCTGTGAGTCTTTTCTTTTCTCGTA
This sequence comes from Acanthosepion esculentum, assembly GCA_964036315.1. Lineage (NCBI taxonomy): Eukaryota > Metazoa > Mollusca > Cephalopoda > Sepiida > Sepiidae > Acanthosepion > Acanthosepion esculentum. Next base: position 12,335,723 of record OZ038502.1, read on the forward strand.
GCCATTCAGTTTCCGCCTTTTGTGTTTCTTAGACTCATACGCGAATCTCTTAACCTTTTGTTTTGGACACACACACACACATACACACACACACACACACACACACACACATACACACAAGCGCACACACACATTTGTATATATATATATATATATATATATATATATATATATATATTAATTTAAAGAAAAACAGACGACTTTAAAGCTCCATTAATAATAATAATTTATTTCACTAGAGAATTTTATTTTTCTCTGGATCTTCAGATTTCACTTTCAAACAGTGAAACGAAAAATGAAATTAAAATTTACACTTTTGACGGGCAGTATTAATCTTATATAAGTTGACATAGAAGGTAGCGAGGAATGGTGTTAGAGACATGGTCGGGTTTAGAGAGGGAAGGGAGAATTTTGAAATTTATTTTTATATTTCTTTTTATTATAATACTTAATATTGAGGAAGGAGGGGGTAAGGATCATACATTGACCTATTTAATCGGTTAACTCAACGGAAATGATATGGTGGGGGAAGAAAAAAAGGGAAAAAAGGGGGAAGTAAAAAGATAAGATATGTACGTAGGGTTTTTGGAGGAAGGAGAGGGGTGTTATAACTTTAGCTATATATATATATATATATATATATATATATATATATATATATATATATATATATATATTTATATCTGAGATGTAGTTCGGCAGCAAGAATTCTTTCAAACATGTTTGGTTGAATTATATCGATAGGTTCTGTCTATCCAATTTTTTATTAACTTTTTCAAATTTCAGAATTAGTTGCTTTATATTATTAGACCTTTTACCAGAGCTCATATTTATTCATGTTTCATATAATATCTGATTTGCTTGATTCTTATTTTACAGCTTATCAACACTTTACAGGTTATTTAAAGCCAGACAGTATTTTTAGATTGAAAGAATTTTTTATTCCCTTTTGTGGGATAATAATGGTTTAGTGATAGTGTTCTTTCTAATTAACCCATAGCTGGGGGGGGAAAGATGGTTATTTTCGTATAATTGATTATAAGGCCCCCAACGATAAGTGGATCTTGGCTCGCGAGTTCTTCACGCAAAAACAAGATCAAAACTCCACACAAACTTATACCCGCAAGTATTTTTTTGCTTTATGAAGTTGAAAGTTTTCGGTAGATGTTCTTAAATATGTGTTGTGTAGGATCCACCTAATCTGCATAGGTGACTATCAACTATATAAATAATGGTTGGTACCGGAAGACGAGGGAGAAGGAATCACGAGATCCAACTAGAGACTCTGATCGACTGCGACTAGTCAACACATTCTCCAGGAACGTCTTCCCAGAAATATACAGAAATACTATATGTACTTATTGTGTACACTTTCTTGTTATAATACATTCTTGTTCTAAGTACATTTTGTGTTGCATTATTATTCCATGCAATAGGCGAGATTCAACAATGAGTCAAGACTCAACAATATGCATTCCAAAATATAATCAACAAATACTTCTATAAACTTCGGGGGCTGAAATCGGTCACCCATCTAGTTACGGACCATGATCGACGTTGCTCGTACGGGAAGCGATATTTCAATCTAATATGGCCATAAGCCAATGTTTCCCTTTCTTTTCATTCCTTCGAGACACGCTTTCTCTAAATGCACCCAATTTTATTCTTGCCTCTAATTTGTAGATGTAATATATTCCTCGTTTAGCATTCCGTCTTTATACTTTTCAAATAGCTTTACATACTTCAGCTGCCGATATCTCTTTGCTCGGAATCTATTCGTCGCAGGGATTTATTTACAATTCTCTAGTCTCTTCATTTCAAATCATTCCTTTGTTTCTTTCGAATTATACTTTTCAAGACAAGAAGTGGGCTTAGCATGGCGCCAACTACAGGCATAGAACTCCAAACACAAAAGAACCCGCTCTCCGTCGGCAATAACGGATACAGCGAGCACGCATAATACTGTCAACATTAATACCAACACCTCCTTTCCATATGTCCATTTCTTTTCTTGAAATTAATTTTTGGCCACGCCGCCATATCCAATGCGTCTTCGAGGTAGGGCGGCTTTTTCGGTGTGCATTTGCGAAACACAGTACTCCAGTTCCTGTTGTAGAATGTCGGACAAGGCAGGTCAATAATTTCAGGTGGAAACTGCTAAAAGGATCGGCGAAATGTGTACAATGGCGGCGCTGGATATAAAAGAACAAGGCATAAAAGGAAAAGGAAGGTCGACTTTTATGACCGGTTTATAAATGGTACGCCTTAGACAAAGACCGTATTGGATGCGTTGCAACGATTTTCAAATCCCAATGGGTGGCAAAGCGGAAGGTCTGTACATTCAAACTACACATACTGATATAGGCCGACTACAAATTTTTAAATTTATTCACAAATAAGCATTAACACTGATCTGGTGTCCCTGCTATATATTTAGATATTCTTGGTAAAAATCTAAAAGAGATTCTACAATGGTCCTGACCTGACATCTCGGCTTCAGTCAATTTCCCATAGACGTAAAGCAACATTTTTTAAAGCGTTTCGCCACAAGCAAGGCGGGAAGCGACTAGCACGCACAGGGTTACAGAGAATTGGAGTGAGACCAAATATGAGTGATAGAGGAAAGGATGAAGAGAAGGATATGGGATAGATCAAAGCATCAGGGCACGTCGACTGACATTACATTTGAATAGTTGGAGATTATAGCTATCAGGGAAACAGGAAAAGGGGAGGGAGTTCCACAGGCGAGAGGTGCGAGACATGAAGTTATTGAAGTAGAAAAGACGTCTACATTTAACAGTTTCGACAGTAAAAAGGTGAGAGCGAGATGCCAGCCTCGTAGGACGCTTAAATTCATGAAGTCTGGAAACCAGCGAAAGCAGCTCATTGGAGCAGTTACCATGAAAAAGATGTTACCATGTAAAAAAGACAGAGGGAGGCAACGGCACGCCTGTGAGAGAGCGACTGCAGATGAGATGCCAGATCAGGGCCAATCACATTGCATATGCGTCTCTGGATTTTATCAAGAACCTTGGGACAAACAGAATGGGCACCGGACCATATATGGCAGCAATACTCCATGCAAAGGCGAATGGTTGATTTGTAGATTTGAAGGATCGACTCCGACGAGAAAAAAATTCCTGGTGCGGCACAGGGAGCCAACTTTCCTTGCGGTGGACGAAGCTATTGACTCAATGTATTTGTTCCATATTTACCCACCTTACCTGTGGCTTTTCTAAAAATACTTTTACGGTAATTATTATGATGAACTTTCCTCCATAGCATCTAGACTTCAGGAATTTAAGTCCAGTACTAAATTGGTAACATGATCTCGTCATTTTTTAGTTGAAATTCTTAGATGTAACCGTAAGTTCTATGCTAACAGTTTCTTCTATCGCACTTCTCGCCGATTGAACTTTTGTCCGGCTTCTTACAACGCTGTCAATTTTGATCTTCATGAATCTAAATGTAATGTCAATCGTTATCCATTGTTTTCCTGATTCCTCTTCTATTGTCGTCGCTCATAAATAATGTTTCTGTTTCTATGTCTTCGTATTTCTTGAGCTTTGATTGTCTTTAATAGTGTATTCTTTCTCATATACTATAACCCACAGTAAACTATAGCGTCTTAGTCTTAGTGGCTTTATTACCATGCTTGGCGGTGAAAGGATAAAAAAAATCCCAAATCGCTTAAGGTGGAAATTATTTTTAATAAAATACTAGACGCGATACCAAGCAATAAAGTCGATCAAGTGACTAGATTACTACTAAAACGCCACCCCAAAAGACAGACACTATAAATTAACTTCAAAGAGCTCGGTGGATACATTTTTAAGAACTATGTCGAAAATCATAGTCAGCTACGCTTCAGAGCTCTTCGGATACAAGGAAAGGAAAACAAGAGGAAAAACTGTAGAATATCGAAGGGATATGAAACTTGAAAAAACAAAAAGTAAAAAAAGTTTAAAAAAAAAAAAATCAAGCCGGAAAACACATAAATACCTTCCGAGTATCCGATGAGTATCCACATAAAAACAAAAAGTAAAAATCCCCCGTAAACAACTTAATTAGAGCTCACTGCATTGCGATTGGCTGTTGGTCAACTTCCGATCAAATGCGTGACAGAGGGGTATGGTTTGCTTAATATAAGTCAGTATCTGCAGGCTGTTAATTTAGATGGTGGGGTGCATTAGTGACTGATCAGCTCTGATGGGGTCGACATGGTCAGAGGAGTATGATGTTTTAAAACCCGAAACTGCCCAATGACCCAATTCAGAACATCACTGACGACGCCCTCTAGCACTGAAGAGCGTATATTCAAAGTAATACCAACTATAAGAACCAATGCGTAGAAGTCAGTGTGACAAAACTAAAGGTATTTCATGGCGAAAGGTCGGATAATATTGACTTACCCTTGTAGATAGATACGAGATAAAAAGATATGAAAAACTAACGTTTATTGGCAAAGTTATATGAATCTATCTTTAATTGCCCCAATTAAAAATTGATGTAATGGAATAACCTGCCACCCCCATGAGTAGCGGCTCTATAGTAGGTAATCACCTATATGTATCCGTAGGACAGTGGGCAGGAGAGTCGAGCTGGGATCTGCGAGTACTAGCGGCCTTCCGATAGCAGCACGCACACAACTGTACTGACTTGCAACGACCGTGCGCATAACTATTACTTCCTTGCTTGTTGTACTGGTTTCTACACTAAAACTGTTACTATTTATCCACCGTGTTTGTCCATTCCATATTCCTATTAGCACGGAATATAACAAAAATTAATTGCCCTAACAATACGGTTAAGTAAAAATCAAGATGTTCAACCGCTGCATTTGAATGATATTCCTTCTCGCTCACGTCGAATAGAACGAGTAGTTATGAAAATAGTCTGGGATATAAGGAAAGAAATTTTAGTGAATTAGCCAATCAAAGGAGATTCTGAATGCATGAACGATAGAGAGAAAAATTGGGTAATCTACTTAACGAGCTTGTGTGAATGGCTGGCAGAATCAGGACCATTATAGGGAAAAGAAATGGTAAAAACAGTGGCTGCTCCTGATTATAACGCATCTCTCTTCAGTTGATTTGGCGTTTAAATACATCACGTATATAATACGTTAACAGATTATCTTTCTCTGCCATGCGTCGATAACTTAGGGGCACCAGATTTCGCTACCAGCTTTTCCAGCCGCCCAAGAATCGCGTCAACTGATTTCACCAGGAACGCTCGTGCTATGGAAGACATAACTTCTGGCATTCCCCCTTAAAGTTCTTCTAATGTCTTGTTTTTCATATAGTAGACTTGCTCATTTAACCAAACCTAAAGATAAAAGTCACAGTATGTTAGGCCAAGACTCCTGGATAACCACTTATGCATAAGATAATGAGTTACTTTTCAATCAACCTGTATATACTGTTCTTCATATAAACAAATATATATCGTATATATATATATATATATATATATATATATATATATATATATATATATATATATATGTGTGTGTGTGTGTGTGTGTGTGTGTGTGTGTCTGTGCGTGTGTAGAAACATAGTCTTAACGTGTGCTATATTTATGGTATAAAGTGCTCAATATCAGAGATAGTGCGTGTGTAAATCTAAAAGTGAACTTTGACGTCAACACTCAGAGGCGACAGTCTGTTTCATGCTAGACGCAATCGTCAGGCCACCTGACGATTGCGTCCAGCATGAAACAGCCTGTCGTCTCTAAGTGTTGACTTCAATGTTCACTTATATATATATATATATATATATATATATATATATATATATATATATATATATATATATATAAGTTAAAGATCAAATATAGATTAAATGTAAATCAGAATCCAATCGGATAAGATGAAGATAATGAGTTACTTTTCAATCACCCTGTATATACTGTTCTTCATATATACAAATATATATCGTTTTGTCCATTATAGGGAAAAGGAAGGATAAATCTGACATGTCTCATCTTAATAAAGCTTCGTCAGAGATTCACAAAAAACTAACTAAATCACAAAAAGATCTGGTATTATTTCAGTTTTGTGTGGCTTGATTTTCATTGGTCAGTCATATATCACGTGCATTAAAACCGTAGATAATTCTACATGTATGTAAGTCTCTAAAATTCTAATTTGTCTCTGTGGGCATCGGATGATAATGGTAATTTTTTTGGTTCATCATTCGTTCTAATGTTGTCCCTTTTTGTGTAGTCGGATTCTATTTTGTCAACAGACAACATCTTTTATCTTGTTTTTATATGGGAATGTTTTATGTACATAGTGTCTATATCTAATAGATTAAGATTCTTTAAGAATAGATTTAATAAAGTTTAGCGAATAAATAAAGTATTTTCTGAATCTCTCTCTCAATCTCTAGTTATATATGCATGGAAACATGAATGCATTCATGTAGCGATTTTACATATGTTCGAATGTAATATCATAAAATAAAGAATATTAATCAATTGATCCCTATTTTAAAATTAATTGTTGTGTTATTTGATACACTGACGCAACTTTCATCATTCCATTTGTAAGAAATTTAAATTTCAGATAACACAAGAATTTGCCTCTAACAATAATGGAAACTACAATATTTATTTTGTAATAAAAAATACCTTGATGACGACATGGATATGTCGAAAGTACTTGGAAATAAAAGAAATATGTATTAACACGGCGATTTTATCTTGTTTTAAAATAATTACACCAAAAGGCCTATCCGTCAGAGTGAAAGGATTTTATCGAAAATGAGTGAACAGAACATGTCTAAACTATACCGCGAAACATATCTTTATATATATATATATATATATATATATATATATATATATATATATATATATATATATTGAAAACCTGCAGATGAGTTGTAGCTTCATGAATGTAGTTTGATTTCTCTCGAATAATGGAGACATCGGATTAATCTCTATTTGTCTGGAAATACAGTTCAATAACAACATGCTGCTTTTCTGGTCAGCTATAACTGGATGTCATTTGGCAGAAAAATAATGCCTCTGGCGTTCGGGACCACCAGGAAATTCTTGGCAGAATCAGTGAATGGAAAATGCGAGTGGAGAAGTGGGTGAAACAGGAAGTATTCAAACAAGAGAGACATAGTGATAGATAGATAGATAGATAGATAGATAGATAGATAGATAGAAGAGAGAGAGAAAATAAAAAGGGTGAGTCAAGAACGAGAGGAGGTTTGAGTGTGTCTTTGAAAAGAAATAAAAGGTCGAAAAAGAGATTGTAGAAAGAGGCTGAAAGAAAGAAATTGATGAAGATAGAAAAGAACCAAAAATGTAGAGAGAAAAAGAATAAAGCAGAGATAGAGATAGATAGATAAAGAGAGAGAGAGAGAGAGAGAGAGAGAGAGAGAGAGGTATAAGAAATTGTGAGGGAAAGGCTGGGTTAAGTATGCGAGATAGTTTGGTGTGTATGCGAATGAGAAAGATGGAGAGGGGGCAATATAAAATAGCAAAAGAAGGGATGAAGGCGAAATTAAGAGAACCATGGACATAGGATGCGTAAGAATAGGATAGATAGATAGATAGATAGATAGATAGATAGATAGATAGGAACAGAATGTGATAGATAGATAGATAGATAGATAGATAGATAGATAGATAGATAGGAACTGAATGTGATAGATAGATAGATAGGAACAGAATGTGATAGATAGATAGATAGATAGATAGATAGATAGATAGATAGATAGGAACAGAATGTGATAGATAGATAGATAGGAACAGAATGTGATAGATAGATAGATAGATAGATAGATAGATAGATAGATAGGAACTGAATGTGATAGATAGATAGATAGGAACAGAATGTGATAGATAGATAGATAGATAGATAGATAGATAGATAGATAGATAGATAGATAGATAGATAGGAACAGAATATGATAGATAGATAGATATGAACTGAATGTGATAGATAAATAGATAGGAACAGAATGTGATAGATAGATAGATAGATAGATAGATAGATAGATAGATAGATAGGAACTGAATGTGATAGATAGATAGGAATTGAATGTGATTGACAGATAGATAGGAACAGAATGTGATAGACAGATAGATAGATATGAACTGAATGTGATAGATAGATAGATAGGAACAGAATGTGATAGATAGATAGATATGAACTGAATGTGATAGATAGATAGATAGATAGGAACAGAATGTGATAGATAGATAGATAGATAGATAGATAGATAGATAGATAGATAGATAGATAGATAGATAGGAACTGAATGTGATTGATAGATAGATAGGAACAGAATGTGATAGATAGATAGGAACTGAATGTGATAGATAGATAGGAACAGAATGTGATAGATAGATGGATAGATAGATAGGAACAGAATGTGATAGATAGATAGATAGATAGGAACTGAATGTGATAGATAGATAGGAACAGAATGTGATAGATAGATAGATAGATAGATAGATAGGAACTGAATGTAATAGATAGGTCGATAGGAACAGAATGTGATAGATAGATAGATAGATAGATAGATAGATAGATAGATAGATATGAACAGAATGTAATAAATAGATAGATAGATAGGAACTGAATGTGATAGATAGATAGATAGATAGATAGGAACAGAATGTGATAAATAGATAGATAGATAGATAGATAGATAGATAGATAGATAGATAGGAACAGAATGTGGTAGATAGATAGATAGATAGATAGATAGATAGATAGGAACAGAATGTGATAGAAAGATAGATAGGAACAGAATGTGATAGATAGATAGATAGATAGATAGATAGATAGATAGATAGATAGATAGATAGGAACTGAATGTGATAGATAGATAGATAGATAGATAGATAGATAGATAGTTAGATAGATAGATAGATAGATAGATAGATAGGAACTGAATGTGATAGATAGATAGATAGATAGGAACAGAATGTGATAGATAGATAGATAGATAGATAGATAGATAGATAGATAGATAGATAGATAGATAGATAGATAGATAGAAAAATAGGAACCGAATGTTATAGATTGATAGATAGGAACAGAATGTGATAGATAGATAGATAGATAGATAGATAGATAGATAGACGAAGATGGGAAGTAAATAAAAATTAAGAAAGAATCTAAGAGAGAACGAAAGAATGGAAGAAAGAAAACATCGAGAAAGTAGGAAATGATTGTCTGAAATATAAAGACAAAGAAAGTAAAAGAATGATAGTGAGATGATAAGACTGAAAGGCAGAGATAAAAAGGGATAGACACTTAGAAATTGGAGAGGGGAGAGAGAGTGGGAGAGAGAAAAACTGGCGAATCTGGAGAAGAGAAAAGCAAGAACGGAGAGAAAAGGAAGGGACACAGAGTGGGGGAGTGGAAAAGAATGCGTAATCATTGAAAATATATCCCTCACGGAGAGAATGTGTGTGTGTGTGTGTCAGAGAGAGAGAGAGAGAGAGAGAGAGAGAGAGAGAGAGAGAGAGAGAGAGAGACAGACTGACAGACAGACAGACAGACAGACAGACAGGGCAGTGTCCAATATGAATTAAAATCAGTATTAATTTTGATTAGTCAGTCATTCAAGTGCTATACGTGATACACGCTTTGACGATCATGTCTCTTTCGTATCAGGACTGACTCGGCCAAGCATGGGCAACATTTCTCGAACAGTGGACCAGATGAGGCACAGTTCATCATTCGAATTGCCGCACTATTAGAAGTTTTTCATTACTGAAACCGCAGCCATTTCCCCAACAAAATACCATATGCATAAGCATCTGGCTTAGAAATGGACAAAAGATTATATTCTTTTCTTTACAGAAAGTATTCCCTCTATAATTAAAAAAAACAAAATCCTGATATAATGTTATCACTGATGACTGAATGATTAATACACACTCCTGTGCGTGATTTGCTTCTAATTCATTCATTTGACGATGAAAAAATACATTTTTAAAACAAGTATATTTATTCTGCTGAGAAAAATAATTATCATTAAATTTTTTTACTTTCTGAAGTAAAAGTTGTTTACACTTATGGCCTTCCTTAGTGAAAATCGACAATGGTTTAAAATGTTGACAACGTTACAAAATTCAAGGTACATTGTACTTAACCATTGTTTATTTATGTGGCTATGCATGAAAGAATGTGTGATTGAACAAGTGAGAAACGAAAAGAAACAAACAGCATTTTAATAACGTTATTTCCCTCGAGAAATTAGGCGTGTCATTCAGAATGCTAATCGGACCGCATGTAGCTCGCGTGCCGCAGTTTGCTCATGACTGGGCTAAGCAGAAGACATTCTGCGGTATACGGGGTGCCAACCAAGACTATAGGACACAGTCTGTCCTGCTGTAGGGGAAGATGTGGATTTATAACTTTCCCAAGTGTATTTGCGCGTCAGTGAACCGATATCCATTTCACCACAACGCAAATCCGAAGGCATCTGGATAAATACCGTAATTTCCCCTGTATAACACACCCTCATCCATAATACGTACACCAAAAACTGTGCTGAAACTGTGTGAAAATACTTCTATTTACGCATAATACGCACCTCTTTTTGAAAATCAAACCCTATAAATTGTACCTTTCCAATTTTATTATGGTCAGTATTTCCTACTCTTATTTAAAAAAAAAAGTGGTTTGAAACAGAGAATAATATTATTCTAATTTAGTTTTATGATAATTCTTATTTTATTTTACGGTATTTTTTAAAGGTTTTTGTTGCTGTGCATAATACGCACCCCTGATTTTGCTTTTTTTTTAAAAAAATGCGTATTATACATGGAGAATTGCGGTATATTAAAACTACTTGTCACGGTAACAGCAACAAAAATAAAAATTTCTTCTATGTTCCGTGTCCCTTCATTGTCTCCACTCGTTCCCGTCACTTGTAGCTCATACCAATGTTTGCCTTTTGCTATCTGTCCTAAACCCTGTTCTGCCATCTATTTACACAAGCTCGTTAGGTAGGTTTTTCGTTACTTTCCTCTATCCCAATAACTTCAATAAATCATGTGAGTTTTCAATTTTCCAAGCACTCATTATATGCCATAGGTATTGTCATTTTTCTTGTTTCTAAAGGTCACTTTTGCTTCCATGTTCATTAAAACTTCGTAGTTACTCAAATGGTCGGTCCATGCTTCTGTAGAGCCATATTTCTGTTGATTCTTCATTTCAGTATTCATCGCCATATAGGTGGTTCGATATTGCACCTCAGTCCAGGGCACTTGTGTTTGTTTCTATCAGACTTTTCCTGTGTCTTAATACTTTGCTTAACTTTTTGGATGTTATCGTTTACTATTCCAGTAAGCCTTCAGATTTCGGTGACGTATTTTCTGTCCTCGGTTAAAACATTTTCTTGATATGTAAGTATTTCTACTTGCTGGATTTTGGGTCTGTAATTTGTAGTTCACATCATGGTTTCTTTTTTTTTTTTGTTTTTACTGAAAACCAGATTTTGTATTCTTGAAATTGATGTTCCGTTCACACTTTCTTTTAGGGCATTCTGTAATAGTGCCTTTAGTTTTAATTCGGTTTCTATCAAAACAGTATCGTCCGTATATTTTTTGTCTGAATGTTAGAATGAGGAGTTGTCATTATTTACACTATTTATATCGCCCTGTATATACTGTTCTTCATATATACAAATATATATCGTTATATATATATATATATATATATATATATATATATATATATATATATATATATATATATATACAAGGGCTGGACAAAATAATTGGAAGAGGTGCAAATTACACGCCTATATTTCAAAGACCTATTATATTAAGAACTTTAACTAAAACTTTGTAATTGCAGGTTATATCTATTGTAAATACGTTCTTTTATCTAATTTAATGGCTTTGTCTTATTTATTTTTAATGGCTTTGTCTTATTTATTTTTAGAATTTAGTAAAATTTAAGCTAAATGCGTGACCTCTCCGAGTTCGGAAAAGGGCACATTGTTGGAGCTCGCATGGCAAGAGTCTCGATCATTAAGGTTGCTGAACTCTTTGGTTTTTCAAGAGCTACCATATCAAGAACTAAGATGCAATTCGTGAAATAGGGCAAAACCTATAGCAACCGTTGCAATTCGGGCCGGACGTGCAAACTTACTGAGAGGGACCGACGTGCATTGAAACGAAATGTGGCAAAAAATAATCGGACTACTACGACCAAAGTGACTGCTGAGCTGAATAATCATCTGAATAGTCCAATTTCTACTAAAATTGTTCGTCGTGAGCTCCATAAGGCTGGATATCATGGAAGAGGCGCCATAAGGAACCCTCTTCTCTCTACTCGCAACATTCAGAAGTGGTTGAAGTGGTGCAGAGATCACAATGCCTGATCTGCAGACCAATGGAAGCCCGTCATTCTCAGAGGAGTCCAAGTTTTTCTATTTTCCCAACTTCAGGGTGAGTTTATGTGTGGAGGCAGCAGAAAGAAGCTTACAACCCTGACTGGCTTCTTCCAACAGTGAAGCATGGAAACGGATCAGTGATAGTTTGGGCTGCTATATGATGGAAATCTCTCGGTCCAATATTTGCACTGCGTGGTAGAATCAACAGGAAAGATTACCTGAACATTTTGGGAGCTCATGTTCATCCAATGACCCGGACTTTATTCCCTGATGGTGACTGCATCTTCCAAGATGATAATACTCCAATACATAGCGCTCAAGTGGTTAAGAATTGCTATGAAGAGTATGAAAGTGAGCTAGAAGACATGGAGTGTCCTCCCCAATCTCAAGATATCAATATTATTGAACATTTGTGGTGCATTTTGGAGCGACAAGTTAGGAGCCTCTATCCTCCACCGTCGTGTCTTAAAGAGCTGAAGCAGGTGTTAATGGAACAGTGGTTGAAAATTCCTCTGTTAAAGATCAAATATAGATTAAATCTGAATCAGAACACTATCGGATAAGATGAAGAACAGCTAGTAAATGTTTATCAATCTGACATGTTTCATTTTTAATAAAGCTTCGTGAGAGATTCAGAAAAAAGTAACTAAAAGACAAAAAAATCTTTCAGTTTTGTGTGGTTTGATTTTCATTGGTCAGTCATATATCACGTGCATTACAACCGTATGTATGTAAATCTCTAAAATTCTAATTTGTCTATTTGGGCATCGGATGATAATGGTATTTTTTAAAAATAAAAAAATAATGTTTAAATTCTGTTATATTTGTAAGATTTATCGCGCCAATACAGAGATATGAATACGCCACAATCTCAGCGATTAATAATATTTATTTTTCTTAAGAGTTTGGCGATGACTACAGACAGTTTTAAAGCTACTATAATTTTAACTCACGTGTTTGATCTAATTCATTCTAATTGTCCAGCATTTACTGCCATATAGGATGATTAATATTATACAGCATTTCAGCAACGTTTTTTCTTGTTTATAAGGATTTTTCTGTCTCTTAATACTATTATCTGTTGAAAAGCATCACCTGTTATTTCATTTGGCTTAATCTCCCAACTCATGCCGAGGGACCAGATTATTCAACTTCGAATTATTAAACCAGTGTCTCCTAGGCAAAAAATCACAGAAAAAATATTAAAGCCACAGCTTTCTCTATAAGTTGAAGATATCTCATAGATGCATCGTGAATAATAGCCGTCAAAATTCACAAAGGCACGGTTGATTGCGGTACGGGCTGAGAAATCAGAGAGCCAAGTTCGAATTCCAGTGGAGCTCATTACATTCACTTACGTGCTAATACCATTGGGAAAGGTGTAAATCCATTTCTTTCCCCCCAGCTATGGGTAAATAGCTTGACAGACTGTATTCTATACCCTTGTTTGGCAACTTTCCAGGAGAAGGAATTCAAAACTAGCCTGTTCCAACCATTGTAGGTCCTGCCTCTTTAGGCAAAATGCTAGAAGTCCCCACACAATTCGAGCTGCGACAGAAAATAATGGAGTTCTCGGGGTTAGTAAAATGGTTCATACTCGTGGTCTTCTCTCATTTAATACCCTTATCCCATGGGAGTCTCAAATACAGCATTTTAGACGAGAGGAGACGAGATGTCAAGAGTTCAAAAAAATATTGTCTTGCATGAATAATCTTCATTGTGATATGTACCGCTGATGTATCATGCCTACGGACGATAATGGGTATGTCCCCATTCACATAAATACAGTAGTAAATACTGTATGTTGGTCTGCTGTCGGAGATTCGTCTCCAGCTTTGCGGGTCAAACTCTGCCTCCGGCAGAGAGGATCCCCGGATGAGGTTATGTCGAAGAGCAGAGTCTCGTTTCGGGAAACATCTACCCGACCCCTTTTTATACTGGGGTCTACGAGGAATTTTTGGTCAAGCCTAGGGGCTCGGATACTCCACATTAAATTCGGCCTTGTGCCACATGTGACCGCATGGGGCTGTTGCTAGATATCCTGCAGTTGGGGATTCGTCTCCAGCTGTGCTAGTCCAACTCTTTGCATCCGAGCAGAGAGGATCCCCAGAGGAGGCTATGTCGAAATTCCAATCACCTGAAGAAGACAGAAGCGTCGTGAATATGGTAATAGTGATTAGGACAACAGTCCAAATAATGCAAATACTTACAATAACTCATCCCAGAAATACAGCTATTTATGGGGGGTTGGCAGGATATATTAAACAATTCTATCTTCCCTCTCTATTTCTTTCTTTTTCTCATTTCAACCAAATAGCGTCTATGATAAGTCTTTTCCGTCTTTCTATGCGATGAAAACGGATAAGTCCATTATTCATGAGGTATTGGCAGGACATAACTGTCGTATTAACCAAGGGAGGACGGAGAAGAATTATAATACAATAAATATATCGAGAAAAGGTGTTTTTTTTTTAGTAATATTTAATTCAAAAGTGAACATAGAATCATCTTTAAGTTCTACATACACTGACCAGAATAAAATGTGGAGGGGTGTGAACCGGGCGATCGGTCTTGTTGTCGCCCGGTCGTTTACTTAGCTCCCCGGTCTTCTGATCATGAGTAGGGGTTTATCGCTAGTTTCCTGTTTACCATTGAGTTCCCGGTTTCTTCTACAGTATACTTCAACTCTATATCTATATCTCTTCTTGAACTTTTATTTACTAATTATTTATTTTTGTTGTTCTTCTCTATAGGAGTAGATAGGTCCGCTCGGCTTGTTCAGATTTCTTCCCTTTTTTTTTAAGTTTTTTTTTAAATAAGACTAGAGGTTAATGTTTAGGATTGGGATTCCGGTTACTTCTTAAGACTTTTCATTCTCTTTCACTCACAGTAGCCCCATTGCGTCTTAGTGGCATTATCGCCTTGCTTGGGGTGAATTGATTAAAAAAAGCCCCACTTTCCAAACTTGACAGAGTTCAAAGTCATTTACCCGGTGTGGGCGAATTTGTTGCCGACCTTTTCTACATAAACTGACTAGAGTCTCTTTTATTTAAATATATGCTAATCTAATACAGGCACTGGAGCCGCTCAATGTAGAGGTTAAATGAATGAGAATATCGTGTGCAGATTATAAGGTTATGAATGATAGATAACGGATAACCCTGGACTTGAAGAGGTTAACATTTTAATGATCTAGGAAGCTTCCTCGCAGGTGTATATAACACAAAGTATCAGTTTTCAGGAAGAAGCTCTCTGAGTGGGACATCCTTCTTAACAATGGGTTGCTAAAGGAATGAATATAATTCAACACTGTTTAAGCAGCATGACGAGTCCTATACGTAATGGTCATAGATGAGAAACTCAGCAATGTAGCTCGTTTGAAAATTTGTCATAGAAATATCGATAGAGTAGCGAGAGGTTTACGACGTTTCATATGTGTGAAAAGGACTCTAGGATAAAAAAAAAACATGAATAACTAGACTACCCTTGTCTCGTTGAGTCACTGACGGTTCATTAAACATTGAAGTCGATTTAAACGTTCCATTGAAATAAAAGTTAATTTTATTATGATTGTTGTGACCAAGTAAATGGTTAAAGAAATAACAAAACAAGTGTTGCATATATATCATATATTAAACATCAAGTACAACAGAAGAGTATTACACGATTAGTGATTATGTGTCGGTTGATCCAGCATTTGATCTATTCGACTGTTATATTTACCAGCCTCCCCACGAGGTAGAATGTGGCAAGAGGCCGGGTTTAATGTGGGGCAATACGAGCCTGTAGGCTTGGCGAAAAATTCCACATAAAACGGGGTCAGGTAGCTGTTTCCCGTGACAAGACTCTGCCCTTCGACATAGCCTCGTCTGGGGATCCTCTCTGCCCGGAGGCCGAGAGTATGACCAGCACAGCTGGAACAGATCTATTCGACTGTTACTATTTAACAGCCCCCTCCCCCATGAGGGATGTATGTGGCAGAAAGCCGAGTTTACCGTGGGTTCTTCGAGCCCGTAGGCTCGGCCAAAAATATTGCCTTAGAACCCGCATAAACGGTTTCAGGGCCTGTCTACCTCCCCGGGCGAAACTTTGTCCTTCAGCAAAGCCTCGTCCTGGTTCCTCTCTGCTCGAGGCAGAGAGTTTGACAGATGAACAATCTGGTCGACAGTTAATATTTAACAGCCCCACCGCCCCCGAGGAATGTATGTGGCACAAAGCCGAGTTTAACGTGGGTTCTCCGGGCCCGTAGGCTCGGCCAAAATATTTCCTTCGAACCCGTATAAAAAGCTTCAGGGACTGTCTACCTATCCAGACGAAACGTTACCCTTCGGCAAAACCTCGTCCGGGTTCCTCTCTGCCGAGAGAGAGAGTTCGACAGTTACGAACAGTCTGGTCGACTGTTCTCCCAAGGCCTTCTCTCCTACTAATCTTATAGTAGGCGGAAGAGTCCAACATAGACTCTTTAGAGAGAGGACACCACAACAATGATTCAGTTAGATATAATTTAATTAGTTCGTGTTATCATTGGTCTGGTTTACAAGATCATGTTTAACGTTTTACTGATTGTTTACAGAAGTTCATAGGTATAGAACTTCCTGGATAAATTTTTAATTTTAATTTTTTAAATATGCCAAAACATATTTTTGAAATGTTTAAAATATTGTTTTTTCCAATAATAGAAGAAATATAAATAATTACACTACAATCATCTAGGTCCCAACTTTTTACTGTTGAAACAGTTAAATGTGACCGCCTTTTCTACTCTAACTCCCCTTGCGTGCTAGTGGCACCGCCGCCTTGCTTGTGGCGAAATGCTTGAAAAAGAAAATAATAGACTAGCCGTGTCATGTTGGGTCACTGACGGTTTAGGTTATAAGACATTGAAGTTGATTTCAATATCCCATTGAAATGAAAGTTAATTTTATTATGATTCAGTTAAATATTTCAATTCGTCTGTGCCATCATTCGACTGGTTTACAAGTTCTTGTTTAACGTATATACTGATTGTTTACAGCATTTAATAGGATTATGAGTCCGAGGTAATCTTGAACTTTAAATCAGATTAACTTTAAATGTCATTTAATATTACAAAAACTATTTTAAAATCATAATCACTTGAAAATACTTTTTAAATATGCAAAAGATATTTTCTAAATATTTAAAATGTTGTTTGTTTAAAGAAAGCTGAATTATAAATAATTACTCTGCACACAACTGAAGGAAACAGCAAAGCGGGATTTCTTTGTGGCTGTCTTTAATTTAATGATATTTTAATTAAAAAGTTGTCTGTTTGAAAAAAGTTAAAATAAGAAAAAAAAAATAGTTAGCGTACAAACAAATCGTATTTTAAAATCTTATTCACTTAAATCAGGTTAACTTAAATCATTATGTACCGGACGGAAGAACCTGAAATGCACGCACGCAATCACGGACTTTTAGCATGATATAAATTTACCGCCCAAAAGACAGTGTAAGCAATTTTGGACTATGACAAAGCTGGAAAGTGAGACTGAGCAAATCAAGCACAGATATGACAGGAATACTCCATTTTGGGTCTGATCTAACACTTGTAAAAAGTTATCTGGTACGGTTGGAGGGGCACAAGATATGGGCAGTTTTTATAGCATCATTATGCTTTATTGTATACAAAAAAATCAAACAACCACGTCCCCACACAAAGTGTCAGATTGTGAATTTCTATGTTCTAGAATATATCCGAATATATAATGGTGATTTTCTAAGCTTAGCTTAGATGTGACCCAAGTCCAAAAATATAGAACTCACTACTCAGTCGTAATTGTATTAGCGAGACCAGCTTGCTAACCTTTACACCACTTTGAGGTGCCCTGATGATTTTCTAAGCCTAGCTTACATATGGCACAAGGCTGAAAATATGGGACCCTTAGTGAGGATCGAACTCCCTAGTCAGTCTTAATTATTTTAATGAGACAAGTTTGTTAACCATTACTCCACGTCGTGGTGCCCCCTACGAATATATACGAATGGTAAAGGTTTTATCGAATATTAATCATTTCCTTGTAAGGGAATATTCAGCATGCATCCATTGAAACTACTAGTGCTACTTTTGGTTGAAATTTATAAATCTAAATTTTAAAACAAATTTTCAGGAAATATATATTTCTCGTGTCCACTAGCTGTTATCGATCTTTCCAGTATTGTTAGATGCTTCATTACTCGCCTTATGTTTGAAGTTGTGTTGAACATTAACTTCTTGACTATTTTGTTATTTTTCTTCCAGTGACATGTGATATAATTTGGTAATGCCTCAAGTGATGTGATTTCTGTTATTTTGTACAGATATATGTTTGTGATTTTGTAGCGTGAGTCGAAGGCCATCAAGAAGTGTGGTCCTCGCTAAGCCATACTGGCTTCATCCAATCGAAGCCTCCTCAAATCATCGATCTGAGAAAGCGGCTGTAAACAGAGTATAATAGTTCATTAAAAATTAAATTGTGATCTGTTGTCTGCTCACATAATATAAAAATGGACGAAGACAAAAATGGCCGTTCACTAGTCACTTTCTCCAAATAAATGGTGATATTTAATTTTAACCGTTTCCTTATATGGAAACTTTTCGCATTCACTTATCGAACAGCGAGTACTGCTCTAGGTTAGCATTTATAACACCTTTCTCTTAAAACATTTTTACAGATGGCTGGTCAGTTGATTTTGTTCAGCGGTATATCAACCAGTATAGTTTAATTATGCCGAAATCTAAATATTTTCAAGGCAATGTTATGGCATCACTGATATATAAAATATAGTACTGTTCATTTTGTTTGAAAATGTATTGCTGGTAATTTTACTATAAATATGTATTGTGTAATGTTTTATACATAAAAAATGCATTGCTAGTAATTTTACCATAAATATGTATTGTGGAATGTTTTACATATAAAAATGTATTGCTGATAATTTTACTATAAACATGTATTGTGTGTAATGTTTTATATGTAAAATGTATTGCTGATAATTTTATTATAAATATATATTGTGTAATGTTTTATATATAAAATGTATTGCTGATAATTTTACTATAAACAGGTATTGTGTGTAATGTTTTATATATAAAAATGTATTGCTGATAATTTTACTTTAAATATATATTGTGTAATGTTTTATATATAAAAATGTATTGCTGATAATTTTACTATAAATATATATTGTGTAATGTTTTATATATAAAAATATATTGCTGATAATTTTACTATAAATATATATTGTGTAATGTTTTATATATAAAATGTATTGCTGATAATTTTACTATAAATATATATTGTGTAATGTTTTATATATAAAAATATATTGCTGATAATTTTACTATAAATATATATTGTGTAATGTTTTATATATAATATGTAAAGCTGATAATTTTACTTTAAATATATATTGTGTAATGTTTTATATATAAAAATGTATTGCTGATAATTTTACTATAAATATATATTGTGTAATGTTTTATATATAAAATGTATTGCTGATAAGTTTACTTTAAATATATATTGTGTAATGTTTTATATATAAAAATGTATTGCTGATAATTTTACTATAAATATATATTTTGTAATGTTTTATATATAAAAATGTATTGCTGATAATTTTACTATAAATATATATTGTATAATGTTTTATATATAAAAATGTATTGCTGATAATTTTACTATAAATATATATTGTGTAATGTTTTATATATAAAAATATATTACTGATAATTTTACTATAAATATATATTGTATAATGTTTTATATATAAAATGTATTGCTGATAATTTTACTATAAATATATATTGTGTAATGTTTTATATATAAAATCTATTGCTGATAATTTTACTATAAATATATATTGTGTAATGTTTTATATATAAAACGTATTGCTGATAATTTTAGTTTAAATATATATTGTGTAATGATTTATATATAAAAATGTATTGCTGATAATTTTACTATAAATATATATTGTCTAATGTTTTATATATAAAAATGTATTGCTGATAATTTTACTTTAAATATATATTGTGTAATGTTTTATATATAAAAATGTATTGCTGACAATTTTACTATAAATATATATTGTGTAATGTTTTATATATAAAAATGTATTGCTGATAATTTTACTATAAATATATATTGTGTAATGTTATATATATAAAATATATTGCTGATAATTTTACTATAAATATATATTGTGTAATGTTTTATATATAAAAATGTATTGCTGATAATTTTATTATAAATATATATTGTGTAATGTTTTATATATAAAAATGTATTGCTGATAATTTTACTATAAACATGTATTGTGTGTAATGTTTTTATATAAAAATGTATTACTGGATAATTTACTATAAAAATGTAATTTTATACTTTCATGGTGTTTTATTTTTATTTTGAGGATTCACTATTTGCCAATAGCTTGGACGCTAACAGGTGCTACCACCCCGGGTCAAGTTGGACCTTGGAACAACTGCAATTAAGAGGTGATTAGACGCTCCTCAAAACCCCTAATCCCCAGATCTGATACATTGATGCCAGATGTAGTTTATCGTCATACCCAGGACTACATATTTTTCATGAATAGAGGTTTTGTTAAGACCAGTTGATGTTATCGTTCTTTCCAATATTGATGGTGGGGGATTCCTTCCTACCCTTTTGTTCGTAGTTGTGTGGAAATTCAACCTCTTCTGCTAGTATTTTCTCTTTCCGTTACATGCACTATCCATTTTAGTTACTGCTCTTGTTGAAAGTCTTCTAGTGATGTGGTTTCTTCTATTTGGTACAGTTCTTTGTTTGTGATCATGTAACGCCAGGAGAAAAATGAAATAAAAATACATAGATGGTTATGGCAGTGGAGAACGCAGAGAGGGGAATTACCAGGAGACAGGAGATAACTGACAACCATTAGACATGGCACGTGGAACTAGAACAGTCTACCCTATCGAGCGAAATAAAGGGTTCAGTTCAACATTCCAACCACCTGAAGAAGGCCGAAGCGTACAACGGCCGAAACGTAAAAAAATATGGCAACAAAGATGAGGACGATAGTCCGAATAATGTAAATAGTGTACATAATACCCCATCTCAGAAATATAGACAGATACTGAAGGATCGGAATTAACAGGAGATAACAGATAACTGACATCCATTAGACATGGCACGTGGAACTAGAACAGTCTACACGAGTGAGCGAAATAAAGGTTTAATTTCGACATTCCAACCACCTGATGAAGGTCGGAGCGTACAACGGCCGAAACGTTGGGATAAATATGGCAACAAAGATGAGGACAATAGAGCGAATAACGTAAATAGTGTACATAATAACACATCTCAGAAATATAGACAGAAAAATAGATCTTGACTTTGCCAGTGAGCCAAGTAAGCAGTTGGACATGAAGACGACAGTTGTGCCGATTTTTAGTGGAGTACTAGAATCGTTCCCAAATAGTCTTATGGGAGTAGCAAGTAATTAAAGGAACAATAGGAACCACGTAGGCAATGCCATTAGTGAAAATAATAGAATGCTGTGAAGAGTGAATGCATAATGAGTAGACTTGCTGTCACTTGTTCTTCATCGTAAACCACTTGTTACACTGGGCGTAAACGTACAATGAGGGAAGGACAATTCGTCTGGATAAGAGAGGAAATTTAGAATGATTGATATTGTCGACACTCTCGAAGTATCAAACTGAATCCAATATGGTTGGCTCGAAGCCAGAGGTTTGGCCCATCATAATAGTGATGTCTTGATCTCGCTTCTAGTCGCAGCTTCCTAGGAGGGCCGCTTTATAATTAAATATTTCAGAGCCAAAAGGAAAATGTTCGTAGTGGGACAGACTTAGGTGACACTGTATCAACGCTGCAGGCGTTTAAGGCTAAGTTATTGGCGGAACCTTACGTAAACTTAACCGACATTGCCGAAGGGAAAATGTCGGTTATATTTTCCTCTTGCCTGGAAAACAAATTATTAGAGTAAGTTCCATAGATGTAATATGGGAACTTCTTCTTCTTCTTCTTCTTCTTCTTCTTCTTCTTCTTCTTCTTCTTCTTCTTCTTCTTCTTCTTCTTCTTCTTCTTCTATATTCCGTGTACCTTCAGGACGTGACCGATCATGTTTCTCCACGACCCCCTATACCTTCAATCTCGTCCAAGACCCCCAATACTTGCCCCATCCTCCATTCACAGGTAAATGGTACACCGCCCTCTCATGCCCCTTTTGCCTTCAATGCGTTCTGTGAGTATCGAATTCTCTAAATCCACTTTCCTCCTTATACAGGGTGACACCAAAAAACGGGAATCTTCGAAGTGCGTATTGCCAGACATGAGCAAGTGGCAACACTGCGAGACAGTGACCTTGAGTAAGAAAACATTTCGCCATTTTAGTAACGAGAATGAAATTCACAGTATCCCAGTTTAGATGTTGCAGCTGTCAATGAGGAATCTCAACAGCAGATTTCAAGAATGAATTCGTACAGGAGGACGTAAGTTTTAAAAAATGAAAATTCCATCATTGTTTCTTAAATGGCATGTTTTAAGGTTTCAATTACTATGAATTAAATATTTTTCTTCCATCACTCTTGGTTTTATTAAATTGTTAAATAGTTCCCGTTTTTTGGGGTCACCTATATATCCAAGGAGTTTAATCGATCTCTTTCTGATAAACTGATTGCAATTTTTCTTTTGTACCTATTTTCACAAAAACCTTAGCTTTGCTCCCATGTTTAATCCATGGTATTCTCAGTATCCTTCTGTAGAATCATATTTCTGTTGGCTCAAGTTCTTTCTACATATACGAGCAGATTATACGTCCCATATTGACGTGATATTACAAAACAGTACAGGATAAAAAAATGCAACACCCAAATCATTCGAATATTAAAGTCTCCCAAAAGGTAAGGAAAATACTAAGAAACAGGAAAGTCATATTAGAAAAACCTGTGTAGCAAACACCTAAAAATAAAATTAAAAAAATTACAAAAATAAATGCGTAGATGTTCATCAAAGGCTCATAGATGTATCGGTTATCGTTAATACTAATTCGATTAAGCATTAAAATTATATCAATACAATTTTCGGGGAGACGTACTTATTTTATACCATGAACCGTCAGATTTTGTGAGATTATAGGTCTCTATAAATTTCGTTTATTATCGGTGAATTATCAAGATTACTTGGGAAAGATAGTGGAGTAGTTCCAGATGTACATCTCCACTGATTTGAATTAAGAC
Source organism: Acanthosepion esculentum (assembly GCA_964036315.1). Lineage (NCBI taxonomy): Eukaryota > Metazoa > Mollusca > Cephalopoda > Sepiida > Sepiidae > Acanthosepion > Acanthosepion esculentum. The sequence goes on from OZ038502.1 coordinate 12,359,346, forward strand.
TTTTCTCTCACCTCGAGTGTCAGCTAGACAAAGCTAGATGCAAATGGCTGGCTCTCCACAACATTCTATTTTTTCTTTGTTGCCAACAGTATTGTTTAACCGTCATCACTCATTCGTCCACTTCTGCTATTCATTCATAAAAGTTCCTTAAGTAGGTTACGCGCTGTTTCACTCGGCTGCTCCTGCGTTCATCATGTCTTGTGAGTGTTAAATTCTCTTGACCATGTTTCTTTATATGTCACACAATGTGTTTGTGTTTTATTAGTATAGACCTTATCCTTTACTATGCTACTACTGACATCAAGTGGAAAGATTACATTGAATCAATTGCTAACTTGCACATTTATAAATCTACCATTTGTCCGTGCATGGAATACTTCTACCATGGTCTGTTCGCACTATATATCTCGATTAACAAATAACTTTGATTCATCTGGGAGCCAATCAGCATCTGACAATCGTCACGTTTCTCTCAGGGCCTCATCAGCTTGTAAAAAAGGGTAATAATACATTTATGGATTATAGCTTTATATTAACATCCGGTGCATGGTAAGACTTAAGTAACGCAAAAGTTCTGCCCGAAAAGCTGAGATCATTATTGAATATATCGACAACTATTTGCGTGGCGTTCATGGAATTCAGCAACCAATCAGAGTGTAATGTGACAATATCATGTGACTCTCAATCGAACTTACGATCAATAAGAAAACTTTGTGCTAATAGATGCTTATCCGCGATTACCCCAGGAAATGCCAATATAGATTTTGTGCTCTATATCACACCAGAAGGCCAGAGAACCATAGCATGGAAGAGGCTCTCTTTGATAAGAAAACAGGTAATCAAGACAAATGCGTTTAACCTTTAACACATTGAATTATTCATTATTGTCTTTTCCGCTACATTGTTTTTCAAGCTCCTCTACTGCACGAGTTAATTTCAGTCACGGTCATTTTCTGTTGCCATAGAAGGATATAACAACGCAACTGCAAAATTCAAACGCGCAATCATTTATTCATCTGAGTCACTTGCAGTGGCGGGATAAATTTTTTTCTTTGCAAACAAAATCACCTCCAGAATGCGAGAGGTTAATAAATCTCTCCCATAAAACATAGGTGACAAGAAGATATATTAGAGTCGCAACTGAGGAGAAAATGAGCTCGACAGTCGGAGATCCACCCACTCTCCGTTATTAATTGATGATATGTATAAACAATAATTTAATGCATGTAAGATTTTTCCCGTGTGTGACACTATTGTGACACTGGTAGTATGAAATAGAGATTAAAATATTTCATATGTAACCACCCTACCCCTTGTATAGGAATTGGAATGTGAAAAGATGAAAACCTGAATTGAAATATGAAGTGAGAAAAAAAAAGACATTTTTTTTCTTTCTGATAACTAGTGACGCAGAATGAAAAAGAATTTTTAAGGTAAACAATCTGACATATAGAAAATGTAAAACGTAATTGTCAGTCGAAAAGCAAATGAAATTTGTTATAAACCGCAAGCCGATAATCTAAAAAAAACCCTGAAATATGATTTTGTAAACATGCAAGGTGGGCAAAGATGTTAATTGGTCATATTGAAATGTCGATAACAAAAAAAAAAAAATCTTTGACGTCAGGGACGTAGAAATAAATTATAAACACAAAGTTTGTTATCGGAAAAAAATACAGTTTTGTATAACTGAACACTTTGTTTGAAGGTGCTTGTCTTTTCTGGAAACTTGGAGAAAATAATTAATTGATATGAATATTGATGAGTCAAGAGATGCGGTGGTAGTTGTGCAAAATACATATAAACAAAGCGCTTAAGCGACCCAGCAGTTGGAGTGAAAGACAAGAGACGCAGACGAGATGAGACAGCAGCTAACGAAGGAGCTGCAAAACCCCAGGTGACCTGCTGCCGGGAGAGTTCCAGACCGAGATCTTTCTTTGATTATTAAACACGCTCCAAGTTTTACAAGAAAGGGACAAAGTGTCACGGTACAGAGTTTATCGGGAACGGTTAATTTTGTTGTATCAAAAATTATATAAGCCAACTGAAAATTAATCCGGCGACCTTCTTCGTTAGTTTTTTTATATTATTTTCATTTTCGTTATCGGGAGCGTTCTTTGTCTTTTGTAGCACGGTCCCGCCACGGTCCGATCTCGCGCTCAAGTAAAGGGCGATTCGATGTTCACTGTTCTGTGATCAAGGAATAAAACATGGGACAGAAGTAGAAGAACGAACAAGTAGAAAGCAGATAACCATCAGCTGACTGGCGGCAGTAGGGGCTAGGCCAAAAATTCACCGTAGACCCCGTATAAAACGGGGTAGTGTTGCTGTTTCCCGACACGATACTCTGCTCTACGGCAAAGCCTCGTCTGGGGAAATACTGTGGACGAGATTAACACGAAACAGGCAGCTGATGGCGATTCAGAAAAGGGACACTGATGACTTTTATTTAGAGCTGAATAAATATAGTTTGAAATTGAATTTTAAAGGAATTGCAAATATTATAAATTATCTCTCTCTCTCTCTATATATATATATATATATATAACAAAGGATGTGTATGTGTGTATGTGTGTGTGTGTGTGTGTGTGTGTCTGTCCTGTCTATCTGTCTATATAATATTTTTTCATTCGAGATCCATCCAACTGATTTTAGCAAACTTGGCACATACATCGTACTATGTAGGAAATAGATTCTTAGCGTAAAAATCGATAATTAAAAAAAAACAATAATCGATAAAAACGATCAAAAATCGATAAATTTACCTTTTTTCCTCCGATTTCATTCAAACTAGGTATGTAGGTTACTTACATCATGACGAGCTCAACTATAGCTTAATTTTATTTCTACGATACTGCGTTTAGCGAAAAACGGGGGAAAACGAAAAGTCGATTTCAACACTTTTGTTTTACTTATTCCCTAACAGCTACACTATTGAAATTGAATTTTAAGAGATTTGAAAATATTATAAATTATTTTAGTTAAAATTGTCAAAAATGAAAAAAAAATCTTCAACTAATTCATCTTTTCACTGAAACTTTTTTTCTTAAGACAGTATTTTCCTTAATGTATATTAATCATAAAAGCGATTACAAGTTTCGGTAATTAAATAATGACTTAGTTTTATTGCGTTTTTTTAATTTTACGATACCGAACAGCTTTCTGTTAAGACGTCGTCCGATTTTATAAAGATTAGGACGTCTATGTGAAATCTAGGCAATCTTGGATCTTTGTGCCCGCGAAAAACCGAGTGTCAAAAGGACGGTTTTTACAAAGACACTGCTATTATTTTTTACTTATGGTCAATTTTTATTGTTTGAAAAAACGATGGTAAAAATTTTAACAAAACCTAACCATCTGAAAAGAGATAGGTTTTCTTTGTTTTCGAGAACTGACAGCAAAAATAGTGAACACGTTTTTTTATTTAATTGTGTATTTATAGTGTTTTTTCATTTGTTTATAGGCTTACATAACAATAGGTAATTAGTAACTGATTCGAATTTTATAAAATGGTAAATAATAAGGATTTACTCAGAGTTGGTTCACATATTTTAATAAATAGTTAAATGTTCATGAATAAAAAAATATTTTCGTATTTATTTCTTTATAAATTTTTACATGATAAATATTGCATAGTTTTAATTGTATTCGTTTTTAGAATGTTGCCAATATGAAATCATTCTTGTAAATAAACAATCTAATGAATAATGTTTAATATTTTTGTTGTAAATTCTCCAGAACAAAACTTTTACTATATTATTTTCTGGTTTTATTTCTATTCTAATCATAACATTTTAAAACAGGAGTGGTGGTAGTTAAAATAATAATAGCGTTTTCAATGAAAGAACCGCTTTTTGTGGGGTGGGGGCACGAATGTTCAGGTTTGCCGAAATCTAAATTGTGAGTACTGGGGTGGCTTTTTCCTGGGCAGTTGACTATTTCTTTAACATTAAATAGCAGCATCATTTTTAGACAGACCCTGTTAAATGTCTAACTGAACGAATGCATATTATCAATAAAGAAAAAAGATATTAAAGAAATTTCTACCATAACATTTGGTTATCAGAATTAAGTGTTCCTCTCTATCGTTCTGTGAAGTGAATCATCGCAAGACGTAGACATGATCATGTTCATATTCTTGCAAATAAACATGCACGCTTGTGGAGAAGCAAGGACATTTCACACAGTTCGTTAGTTACCACTTTCTTTTATTACATTTCTGACATTAACGTTATTTCTGGAGAACATTGACGGTTGAGACATTATGGAAATTGTTCTGTCTATAATAACAGTCGTGCTTTCTTCATTAGCCGAAGTAACCCCAGTCTGCACGCCAAATAATGGCGGTAATTTTCATGTCACTGCTCGGAAGAACGCCGTAGCAGTCACCAGGAGCCGGTGAATATCTATTCACACAATTCTAAATAAAACCAAAAGCTATCACAGCCTGAAACTAATAGGGTTTTCAGAAAATACGTTTAACCAGAAAGGATATAAAAACAAATATAAGTTGGATTTATTAAAATATTAGGTTCGTAAACTAATTACATTTTCTGAGCAAGGATATAATAGTTAAATTTAAACAAACAATTTTATTATAGCTTTTAAAAGTATACATTTATATATAAATATTGTGTCAGTGTGGGACAAGTTTTTTTGTGGCGGCTGTAATAGTTTTGGTTGATAGTATTATGTGTTTAAATTTGTTATGGGTGTAGGGATTATCATTATTTTGTGTGGATTTTTGTATTTTTATTCTGTGGATATTGTAGGCTTTTCGTTTGACATTGTACAGAAAATAATTCGGATACTGGGGGTGTTTGAAGGTGTATTTCTCCTCTTGAAACAGGAATTTGGGGCTATATATTCTAAGCTTTTATTTAAGAACCGTTAGAATCTGTAGCTCTCAATTCTTACCTGAAGAGGAGGGAAGTATTCTGATACGTACAAGAAAAATTGAGGGCAAATTGACGATTTAAAATAAATAATGGCGGAACAGGATTTCGATGAAATAGACGAAGTTATTAAGAGCTGCAAAAGACATGAAATTGTGGCGAAAAAAATGATCCCTTTCACCCTGATAAGAGGCGGCACATATAAAAGAAGAATGAAGTAAACTCTTTCTACAATTTGAAGCCATGCCAATTCGTTGAAAAGCTTCCCACGGAACTTTAGTTACAATAAGTAATAGAAAAAGGATTAAAAATCAGATCATGTAAAAAATGTCGCATTGCAGCCATATCTGGTCAAGTGCTGCCTTATCTTCACTTTCCAGTCTTGATAAAATTGAAATAAATATGTTTTTTGCTCTTGTGTGTTAAGACATCTTCAACCCTACAAGCCCTTTCTCACAAATGTAAAGTTGCAAGTCGAGTTCTAGTCTGTCGATATTTCCATGGAAAATGTTTAATTCCTTAATTTCACCAGTTCACACGTAGGTACCAGCAAGCTGCATACACATAGTTGAATCATCCGCATTACCTTCGTATTCTATTGATAAGTTCTCTTCAGAGAGCTTCTTCCTGAGAATTGCTACTTTCAGGGGAGAATACTACCCGATCAGTACTTCTTCCCCTCTTAAGGTTTAGGCTTAACCGTTATCGCTCCAACATATCCTCATATTCTCTATTTGACTGTTCCTCTTATGTCCCTACAGAAATCTAATTCAGTAACTATTCAGCTTGAGTGGCTCCTTTGCTTTGTATTAAATGAATGTTTAGCAAAATATATGGTGAGTTTCCCAGGCCATTTTACTATTAGGTAGTGTTCGATCCTTATCTCTTGCTCCAAAATCGTGGCCTTGTGTCAGACTGAAATGATCATATTATTGAACGATCGAAAAAGATAACAGCATTATCGCCGGCAGAACGAACACAAAGATGGATGGTAAATAGTCAAATGTTACTCGGGAGGTTCAAAAGAATAATAGAGGTGGAGAGTCGGATCTAGGTAAATTGCCCGAAATCAGTTGCTCGACAGTAAATTGCCCGAAATCAGTTGCTTGACAGTAAATTGCTCAAAATCAGTTGCTCGACAATAAATTGCTCGAAATTAGTTGCTTGACAGTAAATTTCTCGAAATCAATTGCTCGACATTAAATTGCTCGAAATCATTTGCTAGACAGTAAATTGCTCGACAATAAATTGCTCGAAATCAATTGCTCGAAAAATAATTTCTCGAACTATGAATTGCTCGAAGTAAGTACCTGACTCCTCATGCTATCCTGTAACTTTATAAGGGCCAGATCAGACCTAAATGGACTGGTGTTGCCATATTTGGGTGGGATCTGCCCAATTATCACTTTGTCGTCCTGATAGTGTTCAAAAGCGTCTCCGAGTGATTGTGGGATAATTATTTTCCACCCTCCAACCATTCTCTTAGAGGCGGGATCTGGTCAGTCTTTTCTTATTGTTTACCATTCTATAAGGTCATATGAAAACAAATAATAATCTAAAGAACAGTCATCAATATTATCAGTACTCATCTGGCATCTCGGCTTCAATCACTTTCACACCGCCCTAAGATTGCCTCCTTGTGTCTTTTCAATAAATGCTTTAATGGTAATCGCCCGGATCAGCTTTCCCCTCTGGTATTTTGAAATCTCGTTTTTGACATGAATTGACCTCTTTTCACACCATTGCTGTTGGATGGAGCTTGTGTACTATTGAAACATATTTGGATATTTATTAAGAACATTTTCGATTGAACAGACTTTGTTAAATTAATTTTTCTTTTATTCATTTTTGTTTCGTTTAATTTTTGATTTTTTCCTTTCAGTCTTTATTTGTTCAATTTTTACGTCGGCTTTGGCCGACATTTTTATTTTTATTTTCCTTGTTTGACTTACCAAACTACTTATTTATTGCCTTTGTATTGAATGTATAGTTAACTTGTATTTTATTGGAATCTGAAAAGATTTGACAAGCTTTTAAAAAATAAATCCTTTTGTGTTTGGAGTTTTTGAATGTGTCAGTCTTTTTTTTCAGTTTTCTCGTCTTCTTTGGCCGCCATATTTAATTTTAGTTTACACTTTTAGTTATATCTACTATATTTGAACTATATATATATATATATTTTGAACTGCTGGTGTATTTTTATTTCTTTTCTTCTCTTTTCCAATTATTATTTTTCACATGTTAAAAAACAAAAATATTCCCTCGCTTACTTAGCTGATAACATTTTTACCAGGATAGACGACAAAAGTCTTTGGTCTGCGTCTGAAGCAGACCCACGCGATATAAAGTATCTGAATAAACGGGTGCAAGCAATCCCCAATTAGCGAAATTAATGTACTAACTAAAGATACTCGTAACACAGAAATTAAACAGGGGCATGTGTGATTAAATCCCTCATGGCCCTGGTGTTCAAACTTCAAATTGTAATAAAAGTTTCATGTGGGACGTACTGCTACCCACATCTTGAGATCTCGAAAAGAGAATTCATCACAAATTAGCTCATCTTCAGTATTCGAGGTCCCTCCTAATGTGTCGGGAGAGCATTTTGCCATATGGCCAAATCCTAGGTGCAAAATTTGACAATCTAAAATGAGGATGGAATTTTGACATGAAACTCGATCGTTTGGTTATTGTCACCGTGCCCAACTGTTTGCGCCCGGAAAATGCGGGTCATTGTGGCCGGAAGAAGGCCTAGTTTTTGGATGTGTGAAGAGACTAGTCACATTTCCTTCTCCTGTACAGCGAAGAAGGCCTCTGGATTTCCGGTCGCAGGCGATCCAAATCCTACTCTGACTGATAATGTTAATTCAGCAGCGCCTGTAATAGGCCCTACCCGCGAGACGGACTGGTCTGAGCAAACCCTCGTCTGGGTTTTGTCCCACATTCCCCCCTCAAAATCAACGCCTTCCGCCGAAAAGAATAAAAAGAAAATTGCGTGTAGTTGGTAGGGGCAGATGAAAAAGAAGAAGAAAAAAACAAACGAAAAATAGCAGCTGGGGGTATTGGGCGACTCTGCCCCGTCTACTCCAACATCCCAAAAAACATTTGTTCATCCACCTCCGCTCAAATCAATGTTACACACACCTACAAAACAAAAAGCATCTGTTCAAGACATTCCGTTTCCGAAGTCATCACTATTTAAAAACACGACTGATCTACACCTACATATAAACTTACTCCCACTCTTTCTCAACCACCCAGAAAAATGGAAGGAATAAAAAGAAATAGAAGTCCCGAGGCCCCAGCTTTATCGAAAAAAAAGAAAGTTAAACCACCTTATATACATGGGGTAGAATCTTGTCGGGTATCCCGGGGACAAGTGGAGAGAGTGTTTTCACAAGCATGAAACCCAAAAGATTTGAAATGTTTCTGGTATTTTCGGCAAGGTGAACGCAAACGACATAGAATTTCCAGAGTGTAAAGCAGCTGATGACAGTTATGCGATCGGGAACTGGTGTACGGTGGATATAGGGCATGATATAGGAAGTGAACACGGCTCTCAAATTATTAACCACAGTGGCATCCATGTCCGGCACCCAAATGACAAAGATGAAACAATTTTGTTCAGGGTGGTTCCCGTTTCCGTCCACCCACCCCTTTATAAGCCTTTAAAGTTAATATATTTCCCGGCGATATTGGTGATCTGGTTATTGATGGCACCACCAGGAGTGAGGTGGGTAGAGTTTCAATGGGACAGGCAGTCGGTATTCTCATCTCTTCCATCTTCAATTGAGAGCAACATCCCTAATCGATCTGATAATATCTCTCTGGTTAGGTAGCTTGAATGCCAGGGCCCTGAGGTCGGGTAACGCTGACTCGCGATTTTCAGAATTTCGGGATACATATGTTGCGTACAGGAGACACATTTTTCAACTCGGGATCATGAAGATATTCTGTCTGGTGGGTTGATTTTTATTAAGCATGTTTTGATAAACGTTCGGAAGGACTTTACTGTGGAGCAAGTTTTTCGACGCGACGTGTGCCCTTGTCTTTGTAGATCCGGATTTGCATGATGGATGTAACTATAAAGGATACGACTCATCGTCTCTTTGGGGTTTATGCGCCCATTGACCATACCGAGTGGCCTGATTTGTTTCGGCGAATCGAACTGCTTTTTTCTTTCTCGTCCGGTAATTTTCGCGGGCTATTGGGATGCCGTCGTTGACCATGGCATAGATTGTGTAGAGGCAAGATTGGGTGCTAATAACCGGAACGTGAAATTATTTCGAGACTTTATCGAGAAGTTTGATCTTGTCGATAAATATCGTAATAAAGACCCCCGGGTGGTAGTGTGGACTTGAACGAACATGGGTGGCTCGGCTACGGCGGTACGTTCTAGCATCCTCGACCGAGTTTGGAGAGAGTCTATGTAGGGCTCTTAGGTGTGTCCAAGTTTTCATTATAAAATTTACTTGGATCATAGGCTCGTCCAGATTCGTGTAAACTTATATAAGCGTAAGGTTAAGATGGCTGGCTACTGGTAATTGGTGATCAAGATTTCCGGAACCAGATGCTACTAATGTTACAGTGGGATTGGCGTCGGCTGTGGTTGGGAATATGTCATGGGACAAATTAAAATCTAAAATTAAGTCGTTTGTAGCTGAGTATAATCGTTGACTCAATCTAGCGAGGTTATTGGTGCAAACGGCATGCGAGGAAAAAAAGTTGATCTGGCGATTAAATCTCGTGATAGTGGGGGATTGGACTTAACCTAGATCAGAGTTGGCCTCCTTGCTTATCAAGAAGGATCATGCTGTGGGAGTTAGGGCTAGGTTAAAACAAATGTCTTTCGAGGGGGCGATAAGGCCGTTGAATTGCGTGCAGAGGAAGTCAGGGATGCATTTCATCGACATGTCGCGTGTGTCACATTGCCGGATAATCAAAACGTGACTACAAACACGGTCATATGTGAGGCTTTTCCTGACTAATTTCAGGATCTGTTCCTCAGGGAGCCCGATTAGAGCACTGCTCATTTCGATGCTTATACGGCCGACATTCTTCGCCTTGAGGTGGCTGAAGATCGGAGATCTGGATAGTGATGAAGCTGGTTGGCCGTGACAAATCTGCAGGATTAGATGGTCTACCCTACGAAGTGAACTTGAGGCAGTCGCCCGTCTTTGTACCTTTGCTTGTACTGATTTACAAGAACTTGATGAAGCAGTGATCTATACCTCAACGCTCCACCAGGGGTGGGATCAAGTTGCTATGCAAGGACAAGAATGGTGGGGACGTTATAAATTTCGGCCTTTAATGATGCTAAAGACAGAGTTAAAGATTTTAGACAATCGTTTGCAGGCTGTCCTCTCTAGTCTGATTGGCTCCGAACAGACGTGCTGGGAAGGGAAGGGCCATTCAGGACAACCTTCAGATGGTACGCTTGATCATCGAACAAGTCGACAGTGAATCTGCGCTGATCGTTAGATCAGTCCAAGACTTTGGACAGGGTGGACCATCTATTTCTGGTAGCTGTCCATTCGACGGCTGGCTTCAGGCTGTACATTCGCACCTGTATCCGACTTCTTTATGCATCTCCCGGTGAGCTGGTATTGTTTCCATTCGTCAACGTTGTGTGCTTTCGCCGTTGCTTTTCGTTCTTGCTTTGGAGACTTTCCTTCGCAAGTTAAATACGAATCCGTTCTAATCAAGACTTTAATCTGATGTTTAAGGAAAAAGATCAGATGGGAAGAGGTAAACTTCTCGCCCACATAGAGTACCCCGTGACCTGTCCTCCAAATCACGACTTTCATAAAGCTTAGCAAGAAAAAGAACGCATAGTGTTCAACCTTCGTCAACGGCAGTACTAAAATGCTAGACACAACTGGCCTCGTGGACGAAAAACTTTCCGCACAGCATGCAAACCATGATACCTTCAATAAACTTGCCCAACAGGACTACGACCCTCTAATGAAAGAAGGTGTGATCCAGGGTCTCCACCTCCCCATAACAACGAACACAGTTTGGAAAAATTTCCAAGCCCGCCGAAAAAAATCTTTTGCCGACCCAGAGGGTCCTAAGATTCACCAGCTAGGTGATTGATGCCACATCATTATTGAGGCTTTTCAACCCGGGCGTCCAAGGCCATATTGAGCGAGCCTCCTACTTCATAAGACCGATTTCGTCTATCGGATCATCTCGAGCGGACCCTCTAGATAACATGTAATATAATGACCCAGGAGACAAAGCCTGAATTTTTGCGAAGTCATCCGTCGCTTGTTATAGGTGTCTCAGAGCAAACCGACATTCACGGTAGAAGAAGCGCTCGCCTAGGGACCATCCTGGGGCCTCATCTTCGCACGAGTGTACTCTTATCAGCGATGGGAAGTTCTTACGGGTTTCTTCCTTCTAGAATTCGCCCTCCTCGTCCGATGACTGACATATTCGATTTAGGAAGGCGATATGAAGTATATATTGACGAGTCTCAACGTTAGGCATACGCAAACCGCCCTCAGAAGGGTGGAGATATCTTGGGTGAGGGGCCTGTTTTCCGACAAGTAGAAGAAACAGAGCCTTACTAATGACAATAGCGTGGCAGATAAAAGTGGGAGTACAGAGAGTTGGTAAAGGAGAATCTGATAGATGTGCGAGACATATACTTTAGCCTTTCCCTTAAACCAAAGGTGAGCAGAGATGTCAGTTCTCTGGTGGATGCAGGACGCCTTTCGTATTTCGTGTATGAATTTCGTATTTGCTGTGTTTGAATGTCTGTGGGTTTGAGTGAGTGATTGGATGAATGAGTGTTTTATATTATTAATATCTCGCATTGATTTGGCCCAGTTTCACGGGTGCTTCTGGCACAATTAAGGTTTTTTTTTTAAATTACTTACACTATTTTATTTGGTTTCTTGTAAATAGATCATTACATATCGTAAATTCACACTGTGGTTTAGATTTTTAAATTGTTGTTTTATTCCCATATTGTATATATGAGGAATAGTTAGGACTTCATTTCCTCGGGAGAAATTGATTAAGAAATATTTTTTAAAATCTCTGTAAAATATAGAAAAAAAAAATATTTGATTTTCCAGAGATTTTATATTTTCTTTTCAGAAATATTTTGTATCACAGATTACTTCTTGTTTTAATTTTACATTTACGTGATCAAAGATGACTAATATATGAAGACATTGTATATGTAGATATTTTATTTAGTAACTTACACTTGTATACAGAAAAGTAACTTGAAGAAAAATAAAATAACAAATTACAGAATTTCAATTCGAGGACGCACTAAAAAGAGAGTTAAACTATGGAGGCCGCTTAATGACATAATTTGTTGGCCTATTAAAGGAAAGGGAGTAACTACTTTTTATTCATCATTTTATATGAAGTAAAGCAATAAAGTCACTAAGACTCACAATGGATTGAATATAATATTCTTCATTATTTATGTTTTTGTCATTGATTTTTTATTATGTATAGCCATTCCCACGGTCATGAAGTTTCATGAACCTTTAAAAAAATAAATGAATAAACAAAATAAAATGAATATATAAATAATATTTACATAAAAGATTCAGCAAGGCTATTCAAATTGGGCTGCCACTGAGGATCGAACTGCCCATACTGACGAAGTATGCTAGTTCATTATTCTTTTGCTAACGGCAAAATGACCATTAACTTAGTCTGACTCAATATCATATATCTAGGCACTCAGTACACTTTGCCGGTAGGTAATTTATCGACTTTTAATACATTCGGAGAATTATATATATATATATATATATATATATATATATATATATATATATATATATATATATATATATATATATATATATATATATATATATATATATATATATATATATATATATATATATATATATATATATATATATATATATATATATATTTTTATATATATATATATATATATATATTTTTATATATATATATATATATATATATTTTATATATATATATATATATATATATATATATATATATATATATATATATATATATATATATATATATAATATTGCATTATGAGCAACTAACGTCTCCTTTGTGTTATTTTCTTTTCTCAAACTCTACGAAAAACGTGTTCAGATGATAAACTGAGTGAACTCTATACGAGTAAAGAGTGTTGTCAGGTGTAAGTGCTCTTAAACAGTTACAGATGCTAAGGGCACTTCGGCTCAGACTTACACAGCTGCCACGATTTCTTGAATTCGCGCCCTTTTTTTTCCTGGCTCGGCTCGGTCTATTCGCTTTCGACGTCTTTACCCGTCGGCATCGTCGGTGCATACTTAATCAACACAATGCCTCCTTTCATCCGGGTGACTGTTTTCTGTTTCGAAACTTTTAAACGAAGAATTAAGTAGCAGGAAGACTAGGAATAATTACCAATTACCTATTTGATTGCCTATCTTCCTTTCTGTTTCTCTTTCCTCACAGACGTTTACAAAAAAGAAAAAAAAAAGAAAGATATACATAAAGATTTGGCCCAGCAGACTTAGACTAACCAGTATTTTTCTTTTATTTCACAGGCATATAGATAATTACTGATACAGGGATGGATCAAGAGGTCCGTAGTTATTACCGGAATTTTGATCTGAATACGACAGTGTATAATGCTTAATCATTGTATGTAACCCCCTGTTAGTATTGTAGGACATTGTCACAATATTCGTACTTCATTTAAAATCAGTTAAAAATATTATAAATATACAGGGTGTATAAAAATATTTTTACAAACTTTGGGAGCGGGTTAACTATACTAAAACATGGATAAAATTCCTTCAGAGACCCCCCCCCCCATTAGAATGTCTGACGCTCAACTCTACGAGAGCACCTCTACTCGGTCTCACATTGACTGCTGACCTGAGATGGAACAAATACATTGAGTCAATAGCTTCGTCCACCGCAAAGAAAGTTGACTCCCTGTCCCGCGCCAGGAATTTTTTCTCGCCGGAAAAATCAACCATTCGCCCTTGCATGGAGTATTTCTGCCATATATGGTCTGGAGCCCCTTCTGTTTGTCTCAAGGTTCTTGATATAATCCAGAGATGGATATGCAACGTAATTGGCCCTGATCTGGTATCTCGTCTGCAATCCCTGCCGTCGCCTCCCTCTGTCTTTTTTCCAAATACTTTCACGTTAACTGCTCCGATGAGCTGCTTTCGCTGGTTGACAGACTTCACGAATTTAAGCGTTCTACATCCGTTCACATCCTTTCACTGTCGAAATTGTTAAATGTAGCCGTTTCGACGACTTCAATAGCTTCATGCCCCGCACTTCTTGCCAGTGGAACTCCCTCCTTTTCCTGTTTCCCTGATAGCTATAATCTCCGACTATTCAAATGTAATGTCATTGGACGTCTCCAGATGCGTTTATCTATCCCCTATCCTTCTCTTCATCCTTTCCTCTATCACCCCTATTTGCTCTAGCTCCAACTCTCTGTAACCCCTTGCGTGATAGTAGCTTCCCGCCTTGCTTGGGGTAAAACACTTACAAAAATATGTCCGAAAATTCTTCGTTTTTTGAAAGTTTAAGTTTAAAGAAAGTTTACGGTAGATGGCGCTCTGTTGCCATGTAGACTGTTTGTTATTCGTATACATTTGTGGTTAGTCTCTCTTCAACGTTTAACGCATGTAGTAGTGACTTAACTGAGTCCTGTCCCGTTTAAGCAATAATATTGCAGATTCTTTTCTGGATTTTATCAAGAATCTCGAAATATATAACAGGCAGCAATATTTAAAGCAAGGACGAATGGTAGATTTATAAATATGTAAGATAAATTCTGGCGAGTTAACTTTTCTAGTACATCGCAGTGAACTAAATTTCTGAGAAGCAGATTTAGCAATTGATTCAATATACTATATTCACTTCATGCCGGCGGAAAACTTTAGTTCAAGAGGGCGCATTGGGTCACTATCCTGGAGATTAGCATCAGCCATGCTGGTGCAAGGCAAAAAGGGAACTCTCAAACGATTAAAAGAGAGCAGTTTGGTTCAGAAGTCGTGAAAATTAACAAGCCACTTCTTGCCCCATTTAACAACAGATTGTAGTTGTAGGTTATTTTAATTGTCAGCTGCCAAATTAAACTTATCGAACATATAATCTCATTTGACTTTATCGACCCGATATATAGGCTTGCACGCACACACATACTCACACACACACACACACACACACACACACACACACACACACACACATATATATATATATATATATATGTATATTAAATAAGGTATATTAAAACAGAAAATATTTATCCCAAAACATTTGATTAAAAAAGTACCGTCAAATAGTTTTTTTATTTTTTCATTTTTTTAATAAACCAATTCCCAAGAATACCGGAATGTTGACAAAGGAATTCTTACTCCAAACCCAGTACCATATTGGTTCTTGAAAATGACCGAGAAGGCCCTATGTACTTGAACAACAACACAGCATGAAATTCGTACAGTTTATTCACAATTACGAACAGGATGCACAACACAAAAAATGAAAGAGACAGTACTTGTCGGTCGTTTTTAATTAAAATATTTTATATATATATATATATATATATATATATATATATATATATATATATATATATATATATATATATATATATATATATATATATTTTCGTCTTCGATCTGATGAAACCAAAAGAGGTGAAATGCATACTCGGGTGTTTTTTCTAAACCTACTTTTACGTTTTTTTCCAATATCAATAATTTATAACTCTGTCCGGATTATATACCCAAATTTAATACACGCACGCACACACACACACACACACACATATATGTGTGTGTGTATTTCTTTTCGCATACCTACATACACATGCACACACATGCACACACACAGATATATATATATATATATATATATATATATATATATATATATATATATTATTACCAGATAACTTATGCGCATACGTGTTTGAGTAGACATTTTATTTTTTTAAATTAAATTAATTATTGCTGGCTTGGATATCGAAAGTCTTACTAAACAGCATATAAAATTACAGATTCGATTCCTGTCGGGTGTCACACTCTATTTAGTATGACTTTCGATAACTAAGCTTGGAGTCAGTACGTCCACTGTTAAAAAAACAAATAAGAACAAAAAACAAAAATACAAAAAAAAATCAAAAGTGAAAACACTGATGGCTACTAAAACCTGTGTAACTTTGGAATATAACGTTTAGTATAATAAATTATGACGGAGTAAAAGTTTCATTTATTTCTTCATTTAATTCTGAAAAAATACGTGTTAACACTTCGGGGTAGGAATATTAAATACATTAGATATAGACTTCGGAATTTCTAGAAGAGAGATGTGTAGTGCTTAAATAGGGTAATTGTATCTTTCTTTTTCATGATAGCTAATTTTGGTCCAATGCCTGAAGGCGAATTTGACTTAGATTCCCTGATAGAAATAGGGAAAACCGTTTCGATTCGTGCCTTAAGGTACATGTTTAGTGAGAATTGTCGATCTCTTAAGCCGTTGGACATTATTGTCACTGTTAAACAATAAATAAAAACAATACAGAGATGTTTGCACTTAGACCAACAATAATAAGAAATCCATTCTCCTCATGGTATTATTCATTTAGAATTCTTAAAAAGCAATGAAACAAAAAAATCTGTGTTTATATGTCAGGCAGCTGCAATGTGTCATTACAATTTGGCTGAAAAGCTGCCTGCGTTCATCAAACAGAATAATGTTTTTTCTCGTATGAAAACGCAAGGCTACACACGGCAAGAATGATAAGGGAAACGTAATTTTTGGACGCGGTTGATCTCTTCTAAGACAACTGAGATATTCGCGTGAAATTGCACCAACCGATAATTAGATTTTCGATCGCTGTAACAGGCTTTCTTGGGAAAAGTTGCTCTAATGAAAACCAGAATGCAAAGTTGACAGAAAGATTTTCACGCTAAAACCTTAGGTAATTTAATACGGAATATATCAAAATGCTGCTTCATAAGTAGCAACAAATCATTACAAACGATCATAACATTGTAGTGAATATTTTTTAATGAAAACAAAAATGGAAGTTATTTATGACTCAAAATAATATATATATAAACACACACACACATATACACACACACACACACACACACATATATATATATATATATATATATATATATATATGAAAGTCTCAAACACTATTATTCGATGGTTATATGTATAATAAAACTCCGTGTATATATTCCGATTTCTTTTTGAATTTGTAGGTCTGATGAATTGGATCGTGATTACGATTCCAATGTAATAAATTATAAGCATGGAATATTAGTGTTTGAGCCTTTTATATTATATTCTTACTCTGTCCTGGACATTGAGTTCTACCTGGATTATATGCTCTTGGGAATTTATGTATGTATCTCTCTCTCTCTCTCTCTCTCTCTATATATATATATATATATATATAAAAATATATATTCTGACCACTAATATTATCAATATATATATATATATATATATATATATATATATATATATATATATATATATATATATTTATATTCTGAACACTAATATTATCAATATATATATATATATATATATATATATATATATATATATATATATATGCGCGGTGGAAAGTTAGTGAAAAGTGCTCAATATCTGTGATAAAGATAACATATTCAGTTGCATGGATATTAGTTTTTAACCTCGGGTTTCATCAGAAACCTCCCGGGGTTACAAACTAATATCCATGCAACTATATATATATATATATATATATATATATATATATATATATATATATATATATATATATATATAAACTGCCTAGACCAACACAAATTACTAAATAAACAATCAGAACTTATCTCAAATTGAAGACACATAAACAATTGATATTACGCGACTTAAGCATCAAAATCGAAAAAGAAAATAAGTAAAATAAAGGAAAATATATTAACGATACGACCTGATATATATATATATATATATATATATATATATATATATATATATATATATATATATATATATATATATATATATATAAGTGAACATTGAAGTCAACACTTAGGGGCGACAGGCTGTTTCATGCTAGAAGCAATCGTCAGGTGACCTGTGTTGACTTCAATATTCACTTTTATATTTACACACGCTCTGTCCCTAAAATTATCACATAAGTATAGCACACCTTAAGAGTATATTTCTTCATATACATATATATATATATATATATATATATATATATATATATATATATATGCATACATACAAGTTTCATTGAATACAACTGATAAGATAGTACCGTTATGATTTTATTTAATTTTTCTTGTGTTCTTATAATTTTATCCTCATTATCTTATATAAAAAAATAAAAAAAGCTGCTGTCGTCAACAATAATAACTTCCTTGCAAGATCCAAATTACAGAGAACCAATATTATTTAGGCATCTACATGTTCCTTAATAAATTGTGTTCCTGATCAATTCAAATTCATAAACCCTTATAAATGATATAATACAAAAAGCCTAACAAGAAGACACACGCTGCATCTCTCTGACCAGAGCTCAATTAGGTCTCGTTTAAATACACATGGAGACCTACCAAAATGTATCTGCAACATATTCGTTGATAATACAAATATAATATCCTCATCCACATGTAATAATGGCTAAAAATAATAGAAACGTTTTTAGTAAAAAGAAAAAGCCAACACTCAATAATACCAACTTTGAACACGGTCATAATATGCTGACCGTGTTTAGAAAATAAAAATTCCTATAACGTGGTTGGCCCTGATCTGGCATCTCGTCTGCAGTCGCTCTCTGACAGATGCGCCGTCGCCTCTCTCTGTCTTTTTTACAAATACTTTCACGGTAATTGCTCCGATGAGCTGCTATTGCTGGTTCCGAGACTTCATGAATTCAAGCGTCCTACGAGGCTGGCATCCAGCTCTCACACTTTCACTGTTGAAATTGTTAAATGTAGCCGTCTCTTCTACTCTTCATATCTCGCATGTCTCGCCTGTGGGACTCCATTCCTTATTCCTGTTTCCCTGACAACTATAATCTCCAACTATTCAAATGTAAAGTCAATCGACATCACCATTTGCCTTGATCTATCCACTATCCTTCTCCACATGCTTTCCTCTATCACTCCTATCTGCTCTCGCTCCAAATCTTCAGTAACCCCTTGCGTGCTAGTGGATTCCCGCCTTGCTTGGGGTGAAATGCT
Organism: Acanthosepion esculentum; assembly: GCA_964036315.1. Lineage (NCBI taxonomy): Eukaryota > Metazoa > Mollusca > Cephalopoda > Sepiida > Sepiidae > Acanthosepion > Acanthosepion esculentum. The sequence continues at coordinate 12,378,463 of OZ038502.1, forward strand.
TAAAAAAAAACTCCAGCTACATACATAAAACAATTCATAAATTCAATTAAAATTTTAAAAAAGCATCCTAGATAATGGCTAAAAGTATAGCCGAGAGGGCTCCGACATACTTAAATAATTTTATTTGGACAATTTATACATAATTTATGTCCGGAAAAGAAGAAAATTACAAGAATACAAGAAAAATTAAATAGAAAATATTTCGTATTTGATGTAACTTGTATAAAAGTATATATATGTGTGTGTGTTTCCTTCGCTACATAAGAGTTCTCATGTTTCAAAAACGAGAGCCGAAAATTAAATTGAATTAAAATATTTTTAATAATTATATTAAGGTTTTAGGCTCTCGTTTTTGAAACATGAGAACTCTTATGTAGCGAAGGAATCATATTTTAAAAAAAATAATTATAGTTTAAGCTCTACTTCTGTATGGAGCACTGTTTTTAAAAATACAAACAAAAATACTAAAGAACTCCGGATTATTTCCGTAACGTGTTCTTTCCTATTTTTCTACATATCTGCATATATATATATATATATATATATATATATATATATATATATATATATATATATATATATATATATATATATATATATAAACAAATGCTTGGAGGTACAAAATCTATATACTATTTTAAAAACAAGGAATTTATTAATGGTAATAGTCTTTAAGGCCCTTTCGTCCAACATCTCATCAGGAGAAAATTGTTGGAAAAATTGGTAAATTAAACGAAAAGATATATATATATATATATATATATATATATATATATATATATATATATATATATATATAACGAAAAATGCAAAAATACATGAGAAACAATATATAGCTTACATTTCGTCACTCATTTACAATCGATGTAAAACCGTTTACAATACTTTGCAGAAAAACATCTTATTTAACACATTTAAAAAGAACTTAAAGAGTGAGACTTTTTTTTATCGATCAGATAGATGATAACTAACGTGTGAAAGACGACTTAATAAGAATTCGATTTTTTTCTCTTTATTCCATTCTCTGTATTCTTTCGCGCTATCTTTAAGACTAGTCTCTTCATACTTGTTGTTTTAGTTCCTGCTTTACACTTATTATGTGATTTTTTTTCTTCTCGGATGTTGCCGTAATTTCTGCGTTGGTTGTTTTTCATAATTCCTCACATAATTCAAATTATTATCTATTTGTAAGACAACGTTTCGACTCTGTTGATAGACCATCCACCGTAGACAATAATAAATAGGCATGAACAAAATTTCAATGCTGATAGCTTTTTTCTATCTAGCGAATCCATTTAAGACATCGTAGAAAATGGCTATCCACAGCTTCCTATCTTTTGAAACACTTACTCTCGTTATGTAAGTTACTCGCTGTTTCATCTGTCTCTCTTGAGATAGCAGAAACATTATGCCCTATGAATGTTAAATTCACGAAGTCTTTCTTCATAATTATGTGTCCCCGAAATTTCAAATATTTGACTTTAAGTAGAAGTGACTTCTCCGTTTCCATTAGATCATTTTTAATCATTTCATCCAGCAAGGCGTTAAAGCCATTAAAATGCAAGAGGTTAATGATTGTTGGAGAATATGAGGAAAAAAACATTATTAAGAATGAACAATATAAGAATTAAAGGGACGAGACTTAACGATTCACATTGCATGTAAATTTTTGAAGATCAAAGTTGACTGGGAAGCAAGATGCTTAAAGAGAGTTCCTCAAGCGAGAAGTGCGATAGACGAAACTGTTAGCATAGAACTTACGTTTAGATCTAATAAATTTAACTCTAAATTAATGAGACCTTACCGCCTAAGCTACTGGGCGTAAAATCATGAAGTCTAGGTACCATTGTGGGAAGTTCATCAGGACAATTACAATGAAAGCGATTGAAGTCCTGTTGCCAATTCAGAACTAATAAGGCTAATAAGATTCTTTAAAATTTATCAAGAATCTCTATTCTTCGATTCTCTCGTGTTTAGCTCATTGTTACCTTGGTATCATTCTGTTTAGAAACGTCTGTGTTGCTGATGCCCCGATGCTATGTGGGTGCGCCTTCAAAATTCTACATGGCAGCTGATCTCTCCTCTGACAGCTTTAACATCTCAGTGAGGGAAAACTTACTTATCACTTCTTTTATGTGCCATGTCCTGCCATGGCCCTCCACCCACTCGTGTCCCTTATAGATCTTTTTTTTTATTTGTCTCTTTGCTTTTTCACCCAGGCCCTGTTATGCCATCCACTTTCTCAAGCCCATTGATTATGTCACGCGTTACTTTGCCCTGTCCTTCTTTTCATCTATCTGTTGTACACTCTCCCTAGTGGGGGTCTTGGTCATCGGCACCAAATAATTACGATCATGTATAGCCCTCTCGTTCAGGAGAGGTCGTCGGCGATAGTGATCCCTCGATAATAAAGTTGTATTCTTCTTTGACGGCCGCTTACTAATTAAAATTCCGTGTTAAAGTTCTTTTATCTCTGGATTCCAAACATCTAGCGATCAAAAGAGACTACCATCGTTTTACTACAGATGAAATATCGCGAGCCACTCGCTGCACTGAAGATCTACATTCCTTAGTCCCCTCCCAATCATGATTTTTACAACAGGGACCCACCATGCCACGCACACAAGTGTGAATCATCACCATGTCCTTCTTATTCAGTTAGTAAGACGTAAGTTTTATTCTGATAGTTTCTTCACAAGAACTACTAAAACCTTGACCTCTTCAAGTCTTCGGTTTCTATTTTTCCCGGATAAATACATGAACATCAATCCTAGCTTTTTTTTTATTTTGCTCATAAAACATCACACGATTATCCTCTACTTTGACTGGTTCTTGAGCCTTGTTTTGGGCGAATATTAGTATAGCAATATAGCCATAACACATTTATTGTTATTATTTGTAGTGACAGTTGTAGATTTCTTATTTTATTCTTAACTTCCGTTACGTTCTGTTCGGTATAATTTTTAACCGGTTCATTTCATTTGGTTGGCTGATTTTGTTTAGCGGCATATCAACCTCCATGGATTATGTAATGCCGAAATCTAAACATTTTGAACATAATTTTATGGCATCAACTAAATATATTTTGAATGCAACTGTATACCTTCAGCTACAGATAAAATATATTGTGGGTATTTTACTAGAAAATTGGTTGTTGGTAAATTTTATTATATAAATATTATTTTTACTGTAAAAATGCATTTTTATACTTTCTTCTTCTTCTTCTTCTTCTTCTTCTTCTTCTTCTTCTTCTTCTTCTTCTTCCTTCTCCTTTCCATCTTCCGTCTTCTGATTCTTCTTCTTCTTCTTCATTTTATGCTACTTCTTTTTCTTCTTCCTTGTACTTTTACATTTTCCTTTTTCTTATCCTTCTTCTTCTTCTTCTTCTTCTTCTTCTTCTTCTTCTTCTTCTTCTTCTTCTTCTTCTTCTTCTTCTTCTTCTTCTCACCCTTCTTTTTCTTTTTCTTCTTCTTTCTTGTTCTTATACATCTTCCTTCTTCTTATCCTTCTTCACCTTCATCCTCTCCTCCTTCTTTTTCTTCATTTTCTTCTCCTTTGTCCTTATACATCTTCCTTCTTCTTCTTCCTCTTATTCCTTTCCTTCTTCTTTTTTATACTTATTTTTCTTATTCTTCTTCGATATTCCTTCTTGTTTTTCAGTTTTTCCTTTGTATGTTGTTGTTGTTATTATTATTATTTGTCCCCCATTCTTATTCTCTCTTCTTTCTTTTCTTCTTATACCTTCTTTTCCAATCTCTTACCAGGACATTGCGCAAGACGAGGAATAAAGTACCTTATTAAATAAATTCATTCTCTTTGTCTAAATTCTGATGTTAAATGATACTTAACATGATCAGTGTTTATATACCCTTTACAATAATAATACTCACCAGGATAGATTAAAAGCTTTACACAATATAATTTTGATACTCTTTTAAACAGGATCTAGTACCTTCTTCAGTCGTATCCAGGGTTACAAATATTGTAGATATAAACTTAGTTGAAACAATTCTTTTACCTATAAAGATGGTTATATTTACTTATTTAGTCATATTCTTTACCCGATGTTTTTCTATTTGATGCTTTTGCGATGTTTATAGTTTATAATTAATCAAATATAATCTAATATTTTATAATTAATCAAATATAATCGAATATTTTATAATTAACCAAATATAATCGAATATTTTATAATTAATCAAATATTATGGAATATTTCATAATTAATCAAATATAATCGAATATTTTATAATTAATCCAATATAATCGAATATTTTATAATTAATCAAATATTATCGAATATTTTATAATTAATCAAATATAATCGAATATTTTATAATTAATCAAATAGTTTATCATTAATCAAATGTAGCTTATGAGCAGTTTGAACATTTTCCTTCACTGGAAATCTTCTGCAACACGATATCGCGTGCTGAAAGTCTCATAGTTTATCTCTCAACATTTTTGTTGAGATTCTCAAACTCTACGTTTTGTTCAATTTTGCAACCCAATCAATAAAATTTGAATAAGCTGATTTGTTTGGAAAACAAATCTTTGACAAAATCACTTCTTTTCCTTTTTATTGATTTCTTTAATTTTATAAAATTTTATAGGACTTCATCGTAATTTTTTTAAGAAAATTTATTTATTTTTCCTTTTTAATAGCGTAGAATAAATTTCTAGTATTTCTTACTCTTGAGCATGCCACCTACAATTAAGCTTACGTAAATATTTCTTTCCAGAGCGATATCCTAACTTTTTGTAGCGTTTGGCCTTGTAATTTGCTTTCAGTTCTCGCAAACGCAGAGCAAACTAGAAACTGGATTCTTGTATATAAAAACTTAGAGAAAAGATATGCAAAAAACGATATTGGATTCTTATTAAATAATTATTTGTTATTTTAATCATTACATTGTTTTGTGTCAAATAGTGGGAGTATTTTGTGTGTTAAATAATAAAACTTTAAAATTTTCCAAAATAATTAATGAAAATTTACAGTATTAAGCTACACATCCGTGTAAAATCAACTGTACTTTGTACCCCCTTACCTGTCAAAATTTGGTTACGATCGGCCAATAAAAAGCTATTTAGAGGGTGTGAGAACGGACGGACGGATGTCACAGAATTTTATATATAGATAGATGAGTTCCGGGCAATGCCTTTCCATATGTTTTTTTTTTATTTTTACATTTGTTTTCTTTTTTGCAAATCTTCATCAAACGGTCCTTGTAATAGCCTATTTTATGGGTAGGCTTCTTCTTGTTTAGACACCTCAAATAGTACGGACAGCCTGAATGGTAAAAACGAAACAAAAAAAATCATTGTTTTCAGCATTTCTCGTTAAGAGATATGTAAACTGGGTTCCCGATATCAAAGGCAAATTTGAAAAAAGGGAAAAGAAATATCTGTAACCAATGATATTTCAAATTTTGATTGCATTCAAATGCTGATGATTAGTTAAATCCCAAGTGCTCCCGATAATTAACGCCTAGGGTACCTACATTTTCTGCTCAGCAGTTTTTTACGCCACTGATGACTATTCAAGTATGGAAAAGTGTAATCAATTTCTTTTAAAAGAAATTTGGCGTCTGTAATATCTGGTTATTTTTCTTTAGGAATAAAGTTAGAACAACCCTACACATAAACAATTGTACACCCAAGACTATGTTTTTGGTGATTTTAGTTCTAGGTTTCTGTCATCAAATCTCCTTTGTGCAGCCATACATTTTATTTATTCATAACAAAACGCAAAGAAGAATCTGCCACGATATCGGTCTTGACCTGGCATTTCGGCTTTGGTGATTTTCAAACCGCAATTGCATAAACTTCCCTGTGTGTGTGATTTATCATTGTAAGTGTGTAATCTTTAATCTTTGGTACTCCGACTTTACAAATTTAAAGGCATTACTAGATGAACAGTGTGGAATCATTATTTTATTGTTGAAATTGCTAGATGCGACCGTAAGTTCTATGCTAACAGTTTCTTCCGTCGCCTTTCTAGCTTGTAGAACTCTCTTAGTTTCACGCTTTCCTCTCAAAAACTTACACGCGACGTCAATTGTCATGTTCTCTTCAATAATTATTTCACGGTTTCATTTACTTTCTGTAAACCGCTTACGTCATAGTGGCTTCATTACCTTGCTTGGGGTAAAAAGATTTAAAATTTCCTTATTTTTAGTTGATACATTTAGGATTTTACGATCAAACAATTTTCTCCTTCTTATTTTCTAAAAACCTTTTGGCTGTAATAATTCAATCTTTCCAATGCAAGATCTCCGACATGCAAATCTAAATTCCTCTAGTATTCTTTTCATCTTATATCTGCTGACGCTATCAGTGGGTTTTAAGTCTTTAGCGTGCACATTAAGACGAGGATTGTCTAGTGGTTAAGAGTTCGTCGAAAGATTTAGTGATTACTTTGCACTAATACTCTTCGGCAGTCATCTAAAAATGTGAGGAATAAAATAACATGGATAACTGGACTATTTAGCCTTGGTAGTTAACCAGTCTAGGAGAAGAGCTGCCCTGAAAACCAGATATGCACACTCCGGATGCGGTAGAAATGAATTAACATCCTTCCTGCACTTATCATTATTATTTTTCGAAATGTGTAGCTGGCGGGAATACGAATCAAAATTTGGTTGTATCCAACAAACCGGGAGTAGATTAAATAGAATTCGGGGTAGAACTGTACAAAAAGGCATTGAAAACAGAAATGATCATACTTTCAAAATTTATTTTCAATTCATTGCATATAAAACACACCAGTTCGCATATATAAATAGAAAATTATTAACTTTTCTAAAACGTTAATAGTTTCTCCAGTTTGATATATAAATTCATCGTAAATTGTTTCCCCTACAGGAGCAAGATTTCGTAAGATATATAAAACAATAATTTGATATATGTACTATTTGATGTGTAAATATTTGATATATTCTGCGAAATAAATATTTTAATAGATATTTGAGTATATTTATTCATATCTAAATTACTGTTTTTAAAGTATAAATTTCACATGATTTCTCTCAATCGCTCATATGAGCTCGAAGCGTATATTAAAAATATTTAAAAACGTATATCGAAGATTATATTTAAAATAAATAATATGATAAATATGCGGATAAATAAATTTGATATATATTATGTGATATGTAAATATTTGATATGTAAATATTTGATATGTAAATATTTGATATATTCTGATTTATTTATTATAATACATATTTTAATAGATATTTGAGGATATTTATTTATATTTAAAATAAATGTGATCAATAAATATGATAAATAAATATTTTGATAAATGAATTTATAATATTTGATATGTAAGTATTTGATATTTGATATATAAATATGATATGTATTTTTATCATATAAGTAAATTCATCGTAATTTGTTCTCCCTACACTTTATTTTGTAAGCTATAAAAAATAAACTGAATTTGAATATTTTTTTATATATATATTCCGCATGATTAAGCACTCTGGATTACGCATTTTTATCATTTCATCCCAAGCAAGGCAATAAAGGCACTAAAAGGCAAGGGGTTAGTGAGAGCGAAAAAAAATGAGAGAATTTTAGTGAGAAATAAATAATATCAAACAATACGATTCAGAAAGACAGAAGATGATGAATGAAGTTACATTTAAATTTTTGAAGTTCATAGATGACAGGAAAGCAGGAAGTCGGAAGACGTTTCCACAAGTCTCGCTGTCTGGAGCTTTCTTTTGGTCATACGAACGAACTTTCAATCTCCCTTTTCCTTCTCAGTAACTGCACAAGCTGCGAACAAAGGAACTTCGGGAACCGGGGATTTTACCGCACCGGTACTGGTCGCTGACATGCCCATTACAAGCAAGACGGAAATAACAGACTCTGCCAAAGGGGAATTTTGGTCGGCTGGGGCAAGAATTCCAGAGGCTTCTTCTCTGGGCAGGAACAGGAGAAGAGACTAGTCTGTCTATAATTCCAGCATTTTGGTTTACAACCCATCACAATGACTCAGAACATCGAGACAGTTGGAGACGGAGCTGAAGGTTTTACGATCTAATAAAATATCGAAGCGCCATCCCCCGTTCAGGTCGTTGCATTTAGCATTTAGTATCTAACCAAATTGGACTCGATAGGCGGCTGAGTGTTCCCCTAAGAATTGAGGGGTGACCTCAAATACTGATATAGGGGCCTTCACCTGTCCTCATATTCTATTGTTAGTTTGAGGTTTATTGTGATTAGATTTCGACTGGAAGCATCCTCACATTCGGCAAGCGTGGACAACAGTACGTCCCACATGAAGTATTCCTTTCCTTTGATAATTCTTTGAGGATTGATCCCCATGACGTCAAAGTTGTAATATCGGCGTCTTTTGTGGAGCGACAATTTTCGAGCGAACGCTTGTTAACCACAGAGATTGGCACAGTTATTATTTCAACTTTCTTTAATATCTTGGGATTTACCAAGAGCTCATCTTTTTTGATAAGTTGTGCGAAGATTTTGGCTTCCTCTAGGAACTCCATCATGTTGATGATATTCTTCGTTGGGGACTTCCAGCAAGAAGATTTCCTGGCTCTTATATTGTCGTTTTTGTTCTTGCTGTTGGTTTCAGTTGAAACCAATTTTCATTTTCTTGATTTTTGACACTTGTGTCTTCCATACATTTTCTTTTCGTTTTTTTTTTGTCATTATTTTTGGTAATGGCTACACTCTCAGCAGTCACTGTTGATTGAAGTTTAATCTTTTTATTTGGATGGTTGGTGGTCTTTCTTCTTCGATCCAAACAGGTTTTTTTTAATCAATCGACATTTGTCGACCATATTTGATTATCATTTTATAAACATAACTTTTTTCTGGGAAAAAAAATTTGAAAGAAAAAAATAAATAGAAACAATGAAATACCAAAATAAAATAATCTTAAAGAAATGCACAAAATTTAACAAGATAAACAAAAAATAAAACAAAAAGTCAGACAAAATTCGTTTTAACGAAAACGGTTTGACGTGAAAAATAAAAGGTTACTCAAAAATATAGACAAAATAAAATAAGGTCATTCTTCAATGAGAAGGAAGAGATATTTAAAAATTTAAAAACGAGAACAAAATGGCAAACGCGAAAACGCTTGGCGTGTAAACTAAAAGAATAATCAAGAAAATTAAATAAAACAAAGTAAAATATTTCCCTTTAAAAAATAAAGCAGCAAAATGAAAAAGTACTACAAGGAAATTTTCAAAATGTGACACGTGTAGAATAATAAAGTCTTACGAAACAAAAATGGTGGACGTGAAACGAAAATAAAATACTAAAAAAATAAAACACCAAAGAAATGGAAACGAAAAGATGCAGTAGACAAAAAATTAACTTGCTTTGCTAGTAAAATTATAATTAGGACTAAAAAAAAACAATTGAAAGAAGTCATACGTAGAAAATTATAGCCAAAAGATTAAAGCCAAAAACTAGTTTACGGGTGGCAGTTAAAAATAAAATAAAACTGAAAATTAAATACAATTTACACAAAAAAATCAAGTAAAACCAATACTCCAGGGAAACTAAATGTTACATTAGCAACAAAAAACAAAAAAAAAAAACAAAAAAAAAACAACTTAAATTCGGGGGGGGGGGAAGGTTAAAATAAAAAACGAAAAAGAAAATTCGTAATTTTTTTACAAAAAAGTAAGAAAAAACGTAAGAAAAATTCAAGTGCGTGGTGAGACTTTAGGCTGGTTTTATAACAATGAACAATCCAAGTACAAAATACCACAGAGGAATGCTGATTAGAAGAATTGCCAGAAAAATATTTATAGAAATGTTTATAGAAAAAGCCCAGGGTATCTACGCTACGGTAGTAGAGAATTGATTGAATTCGATCTGCCAGATCGGGACCGACAAAATTGAAGGTAATCTGTCAATAATACCTAGACACATATCAGTGTGGATGTGGTAGAAATATTCAATTCACGAGAGAAAGATGGACATATAAATTGGCAAGAAGGATTCTGGTGAGGAAAATTACCTTGTACAACTCTGTGGACCAAACGTCCTAACAGTAGAACGAGGAAAGGTCAAAAGCACATAGACTGAAATAATAAAAACCCACCCACCAAAAAAACAAACAAATAAAAACAAAGGCTTGATTCTAATCGGAAATAATTCCTGAATATGTCCATAAAGTGAAAAAGTTTCCAGGCAGTTTTTGAATCGCTTATTTGGTGCCTAATTTTAAAAAGAACAACACTGCCAACATTTTTACTGATCTCATCATCATGGCTTGCTTTCGCAAAACGAAGATCAAGATGGAGTCTGTACACGCGTGGAGGCACGTTTGTGACTGATAAATGCAAAGCGAAACAAGCATACACAGTCTCAGGCGTTGCAGCTGAAAGTCCAGCCTGGGCTCGATGGCATAGCGTTTCAGTACTTCCTCCTCGGCCTCTTGTCCTTGAGAGCAGATCAGCATTCTATTTTCAAAGAAAGAGACATCACGGTTGCTGGTAAGACACCAGGCGTCATGGTTGGCAGCTAGGGTTAACCATTTTACTTATCCAAGGAAAACACATCTAAAGATTAGATTTATAAAATCTCATTAAAAATTTTAATAAATATACAGGAAGTGTGTATATCACAAGACGCTAACAATGAAAAAAAATCCCTAATAAATCCATAATTTTTAGACTGCGACAGACATCAGAGGATGTTTGATACAATATGTTAACCGTTGTGATACAAATTACAAAGATGAAGATGCTGTGTGGTAGCATTCATTTCGCTTTGGCATATCCAGTCAAAAATCCTTCAACGGAAAACTAAATTGATCTAGAGAGTTTAAAGAGATGCTAAACAGTCAGAAATAAAAAATAGGTTTTAGTCAATTGGCAAATCGTTGCAAGTAAGTAAATTCCCCAGTTGGTTCTTTTTAAATGACTTGAAACATAAAAGAAGGGGGCGGATACGCAAGAAGGTCTCAATGGTAGAAATGACGAAAATCTTGGCTGAAAACACCAAACACAGGAATGTGTGTCTAGAAGAAAAGTCAGGGTGTTTCATATTAAGATGATATGAAGCCACAGCATAATAAATTTAGGATGAAATATTTCCAAGCTCAGCTCTTGGACAAATCCAATGAATAATATTTCCTTCGTTCATGTCAAGCTAGCGAATGTGCTTGTAAGGAACGGACGGAAGAGCAACGATGCTGATAGGATCGTTCAGCGTATCTGCTCTGAATTCTGTCAAAAACGTATTTCATAACGACATCTTCAATGGCCCTTTGCCTAGGAACAAACACAATAAATTTGTATTTATGTACAATAAGTGCATTAATATTTATCAGGAAGAAACAAAACGACATGAGCCGCACTTGACAGTCCGGTCATTGATAAATAAATAGATGGACAGGGTATATATATATATATATATATATATATATATATATATATATATATATATATATATATATATATATATATATATTAATACGCTTATATACGTACATAAATACGCAATGGTTTTGATAGATAGCTACATAGATATACTTATAGTAAGAATTGTATATACATAAATTCTGTATTTTATGGAGAAATCCAGAATTTTCGGTCAACATATATATATATATATATATATATATATATATATATATATATATAGGGTGTATCATTATACTTTTTTAATAAATTTTGGGGGTTGTTTCTTCGCATCAAAACAAGGAAAAAGGTCCTTATAGCATATATCTGAAAATCCTTCGATTTTGAGTTACTTAGCTAAAATAAAGTTCAGGATAGATGGTGCTGTGTTGTCATTTAGACTAGGTTACTTTTGTCATTCGTGTACATTTGTGACTAGTATGTCTTCAACATTTAAGGTATGTAGTTGTGAGTTAACTGAGATGTTTTTCGTTTAACAATGGCAGGATATTCATATCGCGAACAGGCAGATATGGTTTTTACACACAGCCGTGCGAATGGTAACGGGCGTGATGCAGCATGGATGTAGCAGATTGCGTGTCCACAGCGAAGGTAGCAGAGTCATCCAACAATTGTTACTGTTTATTGTCGCGTTGCGCACACAATATACGTGGCACCAGAAACTATGGATTGCGGAAGACTCCGATCAGCTTGTAAACCTGACAACTTTAACGAGAAGACTTACGTTTCACTTGAATAAGCATAGTTCAATCTCAAAACATTTAAAGGAACACTCATGTCCACCTTCACAATTTAGTCAGATTTAAATCGAAAATACATTTGTACTTCATTTAATAATAATAAGCGAAAACTAAAAATTCAGGAACTATTTCATGTAAAAGAAATGCGGACAAAATAACTAAAGTGAATTATGGCTATAGCAACACAGGTCTTAAATGTTTGTATTTAAAAATACCAAATTAAAAAATAATTAACTAAATTTATTTAAAAAATTTTTTTAAATATTTTACCTCCCTTGCACAACTGTAAAGAAAATTGAATTTGAAACGCTGTAAACGAACATGGTAAAATATTTTGAATTTATTGAGCTACTGTATATACATCCACAGTTATAGCAATCCCCTGAAGATGGTCTCAGATGAGATTGAAAGTACTTGGGAAAATAAAAATGACTTGAAAGAAAATTTTACGTATTTTTCTTGATCAATTTTCTAGAGCCACCAAGAAAATTAATTCGTGGACTGGAAAGGATTAAAACTAAAATAAATAGACATAAAACACACACACACACACACACAGACACACACACACACACACACACACACACACACACACACACACACAGACACACACACACACACACACACACACACACACACACATATATATATATATATATATATATATATATAGATATATATACCCAAGTATAGGATTAGTGTATACGGAATAAATTCCAATAACCAACAAATACTGTTAAAAGAGTGCTCAATACAGAGTAGAGCAAATACAATTATTGATTAGAAAATTATAACATAAATATGTTATAAAATCATCATGTGTCCTACCGATCAGTTTCTGCTTTAGTGTGTGTCCTATCACCACATTTGTATCCCACATTATTAAGGACACACGCTAAAACGGCACACTTAATTCATGTTCTTTTTTTCTTTTTAGCTCTCTCTCCATTTTCTTTTTTGCTCTCTCTCTTTTTTTTTTTATTTTTTACTCTCTCTCTTCTTTTTTATTTTTTACTCTCTCTTCATTTTTTATCTTTTTTCTATCTCTCTTTAATAGTATTTATTCGCATATTCTCTAACACTCAGTAACCGTTTGCGTCCTAGTGGCTTTATTGCCTTGGTTGGGGTGGAATAAAAAAAAGTGAATGTAACGAAATCGACTGGAATTCGAACTCGGCTGAACAATTTCTCGTTCCGAGCCGATACACTATACAATTCTATATATTCTCGAATTGCCATGTTTTGTGGAAAGATCGTTCAGCTTTTTGAATTGCGTTTTCCTTCGTTATCTTCTGTCTTCCTTAATTCTCGTTCATTTCATGTTACTTCTCCAGTAATAGTGTTTTGAGATATTCAAGTTTAGATTTAGCTGTTATTGACAATCTTGTACACTATTTATATTATTCGGACTATTGTCCTCATCTTTGTCACCATATTTATTACAACGTTTCGGCCCTTCAGTATCTGTCTATATTTCTGTGATGAGGTATTATGTACACTATTTACATTATTCCGACTATTGTCCTCATCTTTGTCACCATATTTATTACAATGTTTCGGCCGTTGTACGCTCCGGTCTTATCTATCTATCTATCTATCTATCTATCTATCTATCTATCTATCTATCTATCTATCTATCCACACACACACATACACATACACACACACACACATACATATATATATATAATTTATTTTAGGATATTATTACAACATGAGAATAAATGCTACATAAAGGCAATCATGCCTCAATGTGTACCAACACATCTCATCAGGTGTTACTAAATGACTACTGTTGTATTGAGCTCTCGTTTAAATTAATGTTACAAAGGTTGGATTTTATATTCGATTCGTTCTCATTTCATATATATATATATATATATATATATATATATATATATATATATATATATATATATATATATATAACAATAATGAGTGTACGGATGAGGATTTTCAAGTTATTTTATGTCTGGCTTCACTCTCAGCAATCTTTATATTTTTGCTTTTCTTTTGCTTTGGTTATTTAATAATTCAAATTTGAACGGAAATGAACAGTGTTGGTCTCATTGCGCAGATTTCACAGAAACTGGATTTTACTGCGCATATTTTCTCTCAGAATGATCGCTGCGGTTCCGGTAAGTAAGATATCAACCGTCGATAGCCGAACACTCCCCAGTTACATATCATATAACCTAATCATGTGACCTCGTAAGATGCCAAATCGCTCACCTACTGCAGGGTGAAAGCACTTTTCGTGAAACAGCTATCATAAAACTTGCCACGAAATTGGTATGAGCCCACGGTGAACCGCGCTCCACACATTCGCCCACTCCTTTCTAACTCTTGTCTGCCATAAATGCATTCTGACTTACATCGCCTCTCAAAAACTTGATTTATATCTTATTCCAAATGTCCAGGACCCTTTGCTTTCACTCCCGTCAGAAATTCACGAGACAGATGATGATATTATTAAGGCCTGCCTTTTCTGAAGACCCGTTATATTACTCTTGATTCTCATTGGATATGTTGCATGACGTCATGTTGACGCATACGCATATATCATAACGAAATTATTGGAAAGCTTTCATATTCATTAGTCGATCATATCTCATGTCCCCATCAATTTAAAGCTGTAGATTATCTACAGAGTTTTAAAAACACTAGCGGGGTTTATCAAAACGCTTTTCGCTTTTAAAAAATATATTATAGCGTTTCTAAAGCTGTTTAATGTGAATATGGAAACTTTCAATGATTCATCTGAAGGGAGTCTGGGTAATGGTGGTTAGCCGTTCAAGCATTATGAATAACGACAGATTATCGTTCAATTTTTGCCTATTTGTTGCGGTATGGTCGGAAATTATTTCCTTTCTTTCCACGTCCTGAATTCTACTGGCAACTGCAGATGCTCTACGGTCTAATTTTAAAATCATATCCGCCATTATCATTTCTGAAACCAAACATACAGCTCAATAATAATAATAATAATAATAATAATAATAATAATAATAATAATAATAAAAATCATAATAATAATAATAATAATCATAATCATAATAATAATAATAATAATAATAATAAAAATCTTAATAATAATAATAATAATAATAATAATGATGATGATAATAATAATGAAGGTTTTATCATTGCTGCACAGGACCAATGCTTGTAAACTAGAAATTTTCAAGCACACATTCCAAAATATTGTTTTAGCCCAAAATGCAGATTCTGCGATAAATATCCAGAAACAATTGACCATCTTGTATCAGGTTGCACGATATTAGCACCCACTGAATATAAAACCCGGCATGACAGAGTGGGACAATATATACACTGGAAAATCTGAAACTTCTACTGGAAGGAAACTGAAAGAAATTGGTGTGAACACCACTCAGACCCGGTTACGGAGATAGGACATGTTACCATTCTCTGGGACTACACAATACACACTGACAGAACAATCAAAGCTAACCGCCCAGACATTATTATTAGAGACTGCAAACAAAAAATTGCCTCCTCATTGATATGGCAGTCCCTGTAGACTGCAATGTATCTTTGAAGATATTCAAAAAGCTGTCAAAATACAAGGACCTTGAAAACGAAATCTCAAAAATGTGGCACATGGGAACATCAACAACCCCTGTTGAAGTTGGGACTCTTGGATTGACTGAAAAAGATTCCAATAGACTCATTGAAGGGATTCCTGGTAGCCTATACCTTAAAGAAATAAAAAAAATGTTGTCACGGGTACAGCTCACACCTTACGAAGGGCTTTATCTATGTAAAATATGTCTCTGTGTTTTTTTTTTTTAGTTATTTAATGAAAAATGTCATGATGCTATTTCTGACCTGAAGTTTTGGGCGGGACCCTAAAAGAAATGGGTAGAAATCAGAAATCAAAGTAAATACTACTACTACTACTACTACTACTACTACTACTACTACTACTACTACTACTACTACGAAGAAGAAGAAGAAGAAGAAGAAGAAGAAGAAGAATGGAATCCAGAAAGAAATGTGTTGACATCAAAGGAAATAATAATAATAATAATAATAAAATATTATTATAATAATTATGTTTACTACTACTATTATTAGTATTGCTCTTATTACTACAGCTTTATACTAATATGAGCACGTTGGCGAGTGGTGAGAACGTTCGCATTCTAACCATTAGATCCGGTTTCAAATCTCACCATGGTTATAATCAGGGAAATACATTGTTGATTGAATCTGTAATTAAATGTAGCATTTGGTCACTTGTTTCAAAATTCGGACAGAACTTATCGGATGACCTGATAGTTGATAACCCAATAATACACATATATACAGTAAAAAGTACCTTCAGATATTGGAGGCAATCTACATTAAGACAAAGCAACCCACACTCAACAAAATTACATTTCAAACTATTCACAGCACATTACATTGCATCTAGACATGATTCTGTTGTTAATATTTCGGCCTCTCGCGTGGTATGACGTCATAGAACCGCATCTTGAACTTATCGACCTTATTGTCGCATAGAAATCTTCTATGTCAACTTAACAAAATATTATATTCAATGGTGAATACCTTTGTTAAAATGTCCGAATAACCACTCTGAAGATGGCTCATGTGAGCCGAAAGCTTAGATGAAGGACCCACTTAATAAAAATGCTCGGTATAATAGACATTCATTGTCTGTTATATTTAAATTGGGGTTTATATACAAATCAGATTTTAAACAGAATCTTACAGAATGATAGGATAGAGGACAAATGAAAATGTTTATAAATCTAACACGTTCTCCTTTTATTGAAAAAAAAAACAAACTTCTTATTAAAGAACTTTGCCTGGCTGCGCCATTGTTCTTTAATAAAATTTCTCGAATATTCAGGCCGTTAAACATAAGAAGGAAAATGTAACACAGAAGTCCGAAGATAAGAAATAAATATCAGTTTAATATAAAAATGGAGTGTCTTCTCAAATACGACTATCCACTATAATAATGTTTAAAGTGATATATATATATATATATATATATATATATATATATATATATATATATATATATATATATATATATATATATATTTGTGTATTTATGCAGCAATCCTTCTTGCACATTTCATTGAATACAACAGACAAGTTGCTTTTATTTAGTTTTTTATACAATCTCTCATACGATCTAATAATTTTTTTCTTTACGGATGATAAATTATATACAAACTGTCCGAATGTTTTCTTTTTATCCGAGCGCTTTCGGCTATACATTTAGCCATTTTCAAGGATTGAGTATTTGTTGTATATATGTTAGAAAATTTTTTCATTTCTTTTGTCGTATACAATGAAATATATATATATATATATATGTATATATATATATATATATATATATATGTGTGTGTTTGTGTGTGTGCGTGTATGTGTAGAGAGAGAGAGAGAAATGAAGAAATGTATGTGTTTGCGTGTGTCTAGTCGATGTCTAATTGTTTTACATCCAATTAAAGCTTTTCACTAGAATAGTTTTCAGATTGATTAATGTCGTGTGAGTGGAATGGCAAGTTTTCAAAATCCTCTTCTCATTATGTCATCTGTCTCTTTCTGATTCAAAATAAAAACTACATTTTGATCACATTTTACTTAAAGCTCCCTCATAAATCACATGTTCTGTCCATGACAATCTCAACAGGTTTGACGAGAATCGCATCTATATTGCCTCATGTCCTCCTTTCATCAGTGAGTAAATTTCCCAGCAGCCGCAGACATTCATTAGGACAGATATTACAAATTCGTTGTTGTTAACATTTTTCCACGTAATCAAGAAGTTTAGGATTCAAAGGAGTCACCTCCGATGTTCAGGAGAGGTGGTGTCCCAATAAAGTCACTGTGAAGTGTGCAATGGCAAAACTACTCCACTATCTTTCCGATCATAAAGCATAGCTGTACGAAAAAGAACGGATGGTACTAGATTTTTGTTTTCAGTAAATATTCTAATGCTATATATGTTGTTTTCAAAAATCTGTTTAGCACCTACAAATTTCTCGTATAATGTCTTTTATTTCATTAAGCGGCAGTTGGTCGAATATTATACTGATTCCTTCGGAATTTAAGAGTAGTACAAGATTGGCAGATAGGTTTTCTTGAAACCTAACCAAAAGTCAATATTAAATAATTGCCGATAATTTGTTAAATTGTAACAATTAATAGTTAGTTAAAAACTAGATTTTGTAAATTTATGTCATTTCTCGTCATCCATAAGCGCTATTATCAAATTGAGAGCTTCTCGATAAGCCAATAAAGATCAAAGAAAGAGGGGACCCATCGTTAAGAAATACTTCTATATTTGTTTTTTCTAATGCTATAAGTAATTAATATTTATTTTAAATCAGATTGATTTAAATTTAAATTTTCTAATTTTACTCAAATAACGTGTCACAAATCTATAATTTAATTTTGGAAGACTTTTAAAACCAATAAGTTTGTTTACAAATTTCTTAAAATTAAGAAAATGGGCACTTAAAAAAAAAAAATCGAGCAATTATTTTACATTCCAATATATGTTATTTCAACCTAAAATACATGATAATATTTTACTTACTGTAAATAACAAATTGGATCATTTAGATTTCCATTAATGTTAAAATGAAATTTCAAGAATGCTTTTACATTTTTAAAATTTAATTTTAAACATTAGGTATAGAAAATTCAGTGGAAACGACCTCTATTGTAGGTACTACAATAGAGGTTGTTTCCAGAAATTTTTTTAGCGCCTATGAATTTCTCGTTTTAAGTCTTTCATTTCTTTACGCGGCAGTTGGTCGAATACTATACCGATTCCGTCAGAATTTAAGCGCAGTACTAGATTGGCAGATAGGTTTTTTAAAATTAAAGTTAGATTACCCGTTGTTTCTCTCTACTCTCTACCTATCTGGCCTTTACGAGATCTTATGAGTGAATCTCATGATTATCCAGGCCCTCTTTCCTCATATTTAAAAAATATTTCAACTCTATCTTTCTGATTCTAAATAAAAAAATACTTTTTTTCCTATTTTAATTAAAGCTTCCTCATTAATCAAATGATTTGTCTATGGGATTCGTATCAGGCTTCTGTATCATCACTTCTACGGGGGTCATTCAATAAATAAGGTGAATTTTTCGGTATAAGGACTTCTAATACAGATAGAAGCTTACTCTTTTTTATTTCTTTTGTTTTACTTCTTTTTCACATGGATTTAATTTCTTTTGCAGATTAAAAAAAAACTTTGAGTGTTTTGGCGATTAACAAAGATGGTCGACCAAAAAGCATGTTCCAGGATTGAACAGCGGTCAGTTATCAAGATTTTGGTTGCTGAAGGGTTCAAACCAGTTGAAATTCATAGGAGAATGTCAACTGTGTATGGTGCCACATGTTTCAGCCAAAAAATGTCTACAAGTGGGCTAAATTGTTTAAAGAAGGACGGAGCAGTGTTGAGGCCTACAGAAGTGAGGTCTCCTGAGGTGATCGAATAGGTCAATGACCTCATTCATTCTGACAGAATGGTGACAGTGGATGACATTCCAAGGGCTTTGAGCTTATCTGTTGGGACAAACGCAGGGGTCATCAGTCAGAAGGAGTCATCTTGCATCATGACAACGTAAGCCCTCACACAGCATCCCAAACGCAATACTCTCCAGAATTTTAGTTTGGGATTTTCTGGTTTGATGTCGGTGTTTACAATTGTAAATTCTGGCATGACAGCTGGGATATTTATCAAATAATTTTATTTTATTTCTTTTCCTTGAACTCATAATGATTTAATGTTATGAGTTAATTAATTGGTCAGGTGGGTATTTATAAAATAACAATTATTAGACCTCTGTTTCTACGGCAAAACTAATATAATAATAATTTGATTTTTTAAGTAAAAATATATACAAGTTTCCAAATGCGTTGCGTGTTGATATCACATTGTTGAAAGAGTAAAAAATATTCATCAGTGCTTATTAAATTAATACAAAATGCAAAGCAAGCAAGCAAAGTTCAATGTAATTACCAATGCAATTGAAGCCAAGGCATCTATATTCATGGAAGGATGATGCGTCGTTTCAAAGACAGCTATTTAACTGGGAGCACAACCCAAAACCTACTTGTTCTGTAAAAAAAAAAAAAATGGTATGATCATTCCAGCGATACAGGTTGAGTCAACTGCATGCACTTGGACTCCCACTTAGTCACGTGTTGTGGAAGGATTTCGTCAGCAGGCAATGTTTCAAATTATTATTCATAGTCGAGCGTGCACTGGGTTTCTTCTCCCAAAATAGCAGACGATAATGGAATATGGAGACTCAATTTGAATTGAAGAGAATAATGGAGGTCTTGCAAGACAAAGTTAAATGACAATTCTTCTGTGCGAGCAAAAGATGCAAATACCTATGCTTTCACTTTAATGGACCGACATGAGCACACACATACTCAATATATATATATATATATATATATATATATATATATATAACTGTATGTATATATATATATATATGTATATATATATATATATGTATGTATATATATATATATATATATATGTATATATATATATATGTATATATATATATATGTAAAGATAGATATTGTGCACACTTTAATCTTACGTTTCACTTACGCAAAATCAATATATAAATGATAAATGCTTCCAGACACATAGATAGTTAGACATATATATATATATATATATATATATATATATATATATATAGATAGATAGATAGATAGATAGATAGATATGATGAAAATTGATAGATATTGGGTTTATTTTGATCACAAGTTTCATTTACCCACAGTCATTGCTATAAAGGTGCAGACGGTGATAGATAGTTTGATAAACGGCCAGACAGATATATATATATATATATATATATATATATATATATATATATATATATATATATATATATATATATTGAAGAGATAGATAGATAGATAGAGAGAGAGAGAGAGAGAGAGAGAGAGAGAGAGAGAGATATTGTGCTTAACTCTAAAGTTAAAATTACGCACAAACAATACTATAAAGGAAAAAGCGGAGGAATATATATATATATATATATATATATATATATATATATATATATATATATATATATATATATATATATATATATATATATATATATGTTTCCACATGTCCTGCATCATTACCAATACAAAGGGTAATACGATTTTGCAGTTCACGGAAAACATTTGACAACTGATTTACAGTAATGCCTGAAATAGCATTAATTATTTTAGCTATACTTAAAACTAGGTACATTAAACTTTATAACATTTTTTACACATTATTTCTATCGTAAGTACAAATAAAGTTATAATTTTTTTTAAAGTGCACACGAACTTTATGGACATCCAGTATGTTTTGAAGAATATATGAAACACATTTGTAAGATAGACATTTCAGAAGTATTTTCCCGTTACCTTCTTCAGAGATTGTAATACAGGCTTGCAAAAAAGAAAAATTGGATCCATCATCAGTCAGGTTGTTGATATCAGCCTGATAATTATCCGAGCCAAACAAAACATTAGATTAACAGGATTAGGATCCTGATGTCAGTCGGCTGACCTAAATTCGATAAGAAATCGGCCTTACGGCGATACCGTGTCGAAACATTGGTTCTCGTACGAATATGGGTGGCCACTTGGGAATATCAGGTGCTGCGTGTGCTGGTGGTGGTGGAGAATGGCTCGGAATTGTTATTTGGAGAACCGAATTCAAATTGCACTCGGTTTCGTTAAATTCATGTACGCGTAAATAACCTTGTGAAAGATATGAACCTCCCTTTTCTACACGCAGCTATAATTTAATTAATAGGACTTGTATCAGTAAATCATTATTATCTTCAAAAACCTCTTACAATGTAAAACACATTTTTTGTCTTAAAATAACCTTAAAAAGCTTAATAATGCGTAAAAAGACGAGCCAATGCACCAATCCCAAGAAAATTGATGGAAATAATTTTGAATTAGAAGTCATTAGAAGAATGCCAATAAATAGAGCAATTTTAAGGTGATTCACTTAATCATTTCTCCCCAAGAAAGGCAAGCAAGCCACTAAGAAAAATAGGTTCACTGAGTGTGAAATAATAAGTAAAAAGAAATTTTTAAGGAGTGAGGGCAATAACAGAAGAGGGCTCATCAAGACAGTAGATATCGATTGGCATTTCATTTAGAATTTTGAAGATCAAATTTGGTTGGAAGGCAAGAAGCCAGAGGAGAGTTCCACAGGCGAGAAGTGCAAGAAAAGAAACTCTTAGCAAAGTACTAACGGTTACATTTCGCCAAATCAAGTGTAAAATGACGAGACCTTGACAACAATCTAGCAATGCACTTAAATTTATAAAGTTTGAGTACCATAGAGCAAATCTGACCAGAACAGATGCCACAAAAGTACTTATCGAAAAGGCATAGGAAAGCTACATTTCGGTGGTTGGAAAACTGAGTTACCAGGTCAGGACCAATAACATTGCAGATTCTTCTTTGATTTGATCAAGAAAGTTTAAATATATAGCAGGAGTACAGGATTATATGTGGCAACAATATTGGGAGCATAAACGAATGGTAGACATATAATTAGGCAAAATTAAAAATAGGTTAGACAAAAATACAGTGAGACAAATTGTCAGTAGGAGGGCAATAATATTGAATCTAATTTCTGTAAGAAACTTATGTGAAATGAATCGTAACATTTCATCGTCGTCAGAAAACAATCAAGCTCACAGTAGTAAATATTGGTGTTCAATACATTTGCTTTGTACATTATTCTTAGATTTCTCCATGAATTTAAAAAGAAATAATAAATTCTACTTTGATATAGAAGGATGAAAATATTTATTAAATTAAAACCAATTTGTTTAGATTTGCTGCCACATTAGAAATTGTTTAGAAATTTATGGTTTTATTATTTAATGTGTCCAGTACATTTGCATGTGACTGTATAGAAACACACACACACACACACACACACACACACACACAC
>OZ038502.1:12404107-12456607 GCA_964036315.1 Acanthosepion esculentum
AAGAAAAAAATGAGAAAAAAGAATGAACGAAAGAAGGAAAGGAGGGAAAAAGAGAAAGAAGGACAAAAAGAAAAGAGGCAAAAGAAATGTCAATGGGAAGGAAGAAAATAGAAAGAAAAGTAAGATCGAAAAAAAGATTAAAAGATAGAAAAAAGAAACAAAGAATTCGACATAAAGAAGAAGCGAGAAAAGAAATTAATAAAAAAAGAACGAAAAAGAAAGAAAATTTGGAAGAAATCATAAAAGAGAGAATAAAAGAAACAAAGAATTTTATCCGAGACTTCAGGAAGAAAACGATCAAGAGATTCGCTAAAAAGAAAAATAAGAAGCAACGAATTAGATATGAAAGAAAAAGCAAGAAAAGGAAAAAGAGAGAAGTTAGTGAAGGGAGGCAGAAGATAAAAAAATCCTCTTTGATAATTTTAAATTTATTCTCTTTAAGAATTTAAATCAAAACATATACCCCTCATCTATAACATGAAAAATAGAGATCCATTTACTTTTTGGAATGAGTTTAAACTTGGTCCTAATGCCTCTCAAACAGCAGCCAACCTTAACAGGGAATGAGTTGGAGGATCTATTTGTAATTAGACAGTACAACGCTAGTTTCTAACGTTCTGCAATGGTGAAATGAGTGCGACGAACAACACCCTAGAGAACGTCCAGAAACAATGGACAATCAAGATCTGAAAAAAAAAACACACTTCAAAATGTCAGAAAAATGAGTTAGATAATAGGTGTTACAAGAGGACGGATGATTAACGAGATTTTTGTTCCAGGAATTGCAAATATTCTAATGCAACAGAATAGGTACCTCCTCTTGGTCGCGGGAAAAAAACCCAACACAGCATGAGGAAAAAAAGGCCCCAAATTCAATAAAAACAGTTTTGTCATCAAAATGTTCATGTTTTTATTAAAAAGATAGACCAAATTATTTTTTATTATTTTTTATTTTTTTCACTCCTTTGAAGCACGTTGTAATCTGTTTAAAAATCTTGTTTTTCATTTTCCTTTTTTTAAAGATAAAGGTTAGTTTTTTTTAAAGTTTTTCCGGTAAACAGCACATTGAAATAATTGTTACATTTTAATGAAAATTTCAGGACATATTAAGATATGAATGAAATTATTTTTGGAAAAAAAATCTTGGTAAATAATATTTTGTTTTACATATATTACCGCCCACTTTCATAAAATTTCTAGAAATTAACTTTTTAGGACGGTGATTTTTATTAGTTAAAAACAGGACTCCTTGGAGAAAGTAAATCATGAATTTTTTTTGTAAAACAGTTATCCATTTCATCGAAAAATGCAACAAAACTATGACATTATTTAATGAGAAAATCATTTAATTGCTTTTATAAATTAGTTATATTAAGGACACTATCGTCTGAAGAAATAAAAAAATTTTCGATGAATAGTGAATTTTTACAAGAATTTTTTTCATTTTTTAAAAAAATTTTATAATAATATATAATATTTCAAAACTCGTTTAAAATTCTTCATTGCTTAGAAGACGGCTGTTTGGTGATATAGTTCAGTGAAAAGCAAATTTACGAATCAAATTTGAAAAGTTAATAACAGTCGTTTGTATCCAAATATTTAAAAAAAAAATTTAAATAATTTTTAGTGAATAAAAAAATTCCTAAATTCTACCTATGGGAATTTGTACATCACATAATCCTTAAAGAGGTCACGTGATTTAAGTGGCGTCTGAAGCACTGCAATTATTTCATTTTTAATATTTAGTTCTGTTTCATCATTAATGTCTTTGCAAATCATCCCTTCAAAATATCAAAAAATAGTTTTACTTTTCTTAATTGCTATTTCACTAAATATCTTTATTTTATTTTAGTTTGGTTGATAATTTAATTAATTCATTTTTTGTTTAAGATAGGAAACTTAAGAACCTCGAAAGGAAATGCAAAATTTCATAAAGCTTCTTGAAACCATACTAAAAGTCAATGAAATATTAAATAATTACCGATAATTTGTTAATTTGTAAACATTACTAGATAGTTAAAAACTAAAAAAATGCGTTCACCTAGATTTGGTAAATTTATGTCATTTCTCGTCATCCATAAGAGCTGTCATCAACTTGAGTGCTTCTCGATAAGTCAGTAAAGATCAAAGAAAGAGGGTTAAGAAATCGTGTATATTTGTTTTTTTATGCTATTAGTAATATTTATTTAAAATCAAGATTGATTTAAATTTAAATTTTTTAATTTTACTCAAATAACGTGTCACAAATCTATAATTTAATTTTGAAAGATTTTTAAAACCGATAGATTTGTTTTGTTTGCAAATTTATTAAAATTAAGAAAATGTCTGCTTTAAAAAAAACCCATTAAAAATCGAGCAATTATTTGACATTCCAATCTATATAATTTCCATCTGAAATACACCAGATTGTTTTACTTACTGGAAATAATAAATTCCATCATTTAGCTTTCAATAAAAGGTAAAATCATATCTTCAAGAATGCTTTTACATTTAAAAAAAAATAATTTTAAACATTAGGTATGGAAAATTCAGTGGGCGTACCTACAATAGAGGTTGTTTCCAGAAATTTTTTTAGCGCCTACGAATTTCTCGTTTTAAGTCTTTCATTTCTTTACGCGGCAGTTGGTCGAATACTATACCGATTCCGTCAGAATTTAAGCGCAGTACTAGATTGGCAGATAGGTTTTGTTTAACTAAAGGTAGGTTACCGGCTGCTTCTTTCTACCTATGTTATGAGTGAAGTTGATAATTTTTCAGACCTTCTGTCCTCATATCCCAAAATATTTTAACTCTATCTTTCTGATTCTAAATAAAAACTACTTTTTCCGATTTTACTTAAAGCTTCCTCATTAATTACATGATATGTCTATGGGATTCATATCATTCTTCTGTAGAATCACTTCTATATTGCCTCAGGCCTCGTCTTCATCTCTGAAAACATTTCTCAGCCTTCTCTCTCATATAGGAGGATTGGTATTATATATTAGCAACATCGTACCCTCACAGGAAAATTGGCAAAATGAAAAAACCGGATAAATGTGTTCCACATGAAAGTCAAAGAGTGTTTGATGTTATATCTGTGAATTTCAAACCACCCACTCGTGAGTTTTGATGAGAAAGGGATCCTTTATGACCCTCGTAAACGATCGGCTTAATGGTTTTATCTTGAAAAAGAAACAAAAGACACCCAAAACCGAAATTGCACCAATGGAAGATTATAGTGACTGTCTAGTATTTCACCATTGGTGTTACAGTATCTAACAAGGGAATCACCGCCAGACTTAACCGTCAGCACCGGGGGTAAATGCACATTCAGTTAAGCAAAATTCAATCTGCAATGGTTAATCGACGAGGTCCAATTTCGCTTCATGACAATGCTCGGTCACGTGTTGACAGGCTGACTTTGCAGAACCTCACCAACCTGGAATACCACACTTTGACACATTCTCCATATTCCCCGATATCTCGCCCACTGATTACAACTTTTCAAGCATCTCAAAAAAAATTCTAAAACAAAAGACATTCTATTGCAAAAAAGATTTCTACATTCAAAGATTTCTTGGCACTCAAACCTTTAGAGTTTTACCGTAAGGACATAAATGACCTCGTATTGGGCTGGTGCATAATTATCAGGCGTTTTTGTAGCGTTTTTTGGATTGCCTTCAAGAACCGTGACTTCTTTGCCCGTGGAATCGACAGTCTTCCAAGAATATGGAAGCAGTTATTGAAATAGATGGTGACTACGCTCAGGAATAATCATTTGAAATGTTATATTTCTTTTTTCATAATAAATATTATTTGCCAAAACGCCTGATAATTATGCACCAACGCTATAATATGATGGCAGAAATATACAGATGTCCAGGGTTCCTATTTTGACTGATTTAAGAACATTTTCAATACCTTTTCAAGAATAACAGTTGATTCCAAAAACAGACATTATTTTCCGAACAAACTAAGAAGAATCAAAAAATATCAATCAAATACGATGGAGTAGACAATGACAATATTCACCAAATAATGTATTCATGTTTTTGTTTCAAGCCCTAATCACAATATTATTTAGTTTCTTGTAAATATTTTTTGTTATTCATATTGTAAATACACACTGGGATTTAGATTTTAAATTGTTGTTATTTTCCCCTCAACAACAAACAAGGATTGTATATATAGGAACTAGTTAGGACTTCATAGAGACAAAGAGGTATTATGGTGCATGTTGTAAGAATAGTAAGTAAGAATGCGTTGTTTTGGTGTAAGGTTTATTGTGGTTCGTTTCGGTCAGTGATTGTGGCTAGTTAAGTTTAATGTTAAGACAGAAGAAGACCTCTTTTCTCTTTCCCTATGTTGGCCTTGTGCCACATTTTGTATATATTATACAAATAAATATTGCAACCACTAGTGTCGCCCTTTGTTGCCAAGACCCTAATTTAATTTTCTGAGAGAAATACCTTTTCTGACATTCAGGATCGTTCATTACTTTGTGGAACGTATCGGTTCCAGGTTGGGGCTTAATAGCTAGTTACTTTTCATCAGACTAACAGTAATTCGAAGTGCATTAATTTTGGGACTAAGTAATAAACTGATCGAATTTTCGCAATGACGTTTTGCTCAATGATTGGTCGTCAAACTAGGCCGACCTTCAATAAAGTCTCGAAAGCATATACAACTGCATGCGTTGAGGAAGTTATTTTAGTAAAGTCATGAGACATTAGTAGGGACTATTTTTATACGTGAATTCACTTCTGAAATCTTTCAAATTAACGTCGACCGAAATGAAGGTATGTGGTTTCGGGATATTCTTCGAACGTTCGATCTTATACTTGCGAGGATTCTACAATTTTACGTTGGGTTTATGTATAATTTTCTGTTATCCAGTTGTATTGCGTGTGTATATCTTAACTTCAACTGGGTTCACTCACCGTCAACCCTTTAGTCCCGTTTCTTCATTCGTGGCATTGGCCTTCTAAGTTACACAGGGGGCACCTAGATTTTTTATGCGCTGATAGAAAATATAAAGAATACGTTGTTATTTCTTATAGGCCACCCAGTATATTTTGGGGAGGCACCGGTAAAGATGATTGAAAAATGTTTAGTTCCTTGTACCGGTTCAGAAATACTTGACTTCTTCTGCCATGCTATACATTTACAAGAGGCAGATCAGACTGTCTCGGAAGGAGATGTGGAATTTAGACTTTCCATGATAGGGTTAAGGTCCAAAAGCTTTTACGTAGTCTTAAAGCGTGATGAAGTTTTTCCACCATACTACATCTTTCTCAAAGATGAAATGTTGCTAGCCTCGCTATTTTCATGGCAGATGGTCAAACGAGTCACATTCATTAGTTCCAGCAATCTAGACCTTCACATCCAACATTCCACGTTTACCATGGGTCTGTAGAAGAAAAAATCTGCGAAAAGCTAAGGAAAGAATTAATCTTGAAACATAGCTCGACAAAAATTAAATAATTTTATTATTGAGTATAAAAATAATCTTTGTTTTCTTTGAAAGTTGAATGAAACAAGTTTCAAAGTTCCTCGCAAACAAAATTCAACGAAAAGAATTGCATTAGTATAGAATGAAATATATATGAGATTTTGCGGTGAAAAAGTAGAGGATTTCACGTTATTTGATGTATGCTTGTAAATGTAATTCCAGCAGTCGGCCGAATAATACCTGTATTATTACTACCTTTACAATTACACGAGAGAAGAAGCCATTGGAATCGAAGAAGCGGTTACATTTAACTTTTTCGACAGTAAAAGAGTGGGTCCGAGATGCCAACCTAGTAGCACGCTTAAATTGATGCAGTCGGGGCACCCGTGATAAATAGCTTGTCAGAGCAGATGCCATGAAAATATTTATAGAGAAGACTGGGGGAAGATATATTACGTCGATGAGAAAGTAACTATAGACGAGATGCCAGGTCAGGACCTTTCACATTGCATATCCGTCTTTGAATTTTGTTGAGAAACTCAAGATGAAGAGCAGAGGCACCAGACCATAGATGACAAGAATATTCCCTGTATCGATGAATGGTAGATTTGAAAGATGGACACTTGTTTTCGAATTGTAAACTCTGTCAACTGGCTTATGAATATACTTTAAAAGCGAGAAATAATTTTCAAAGAGGGGCTTAGTACTCAATACTCAAGTTGGTTTGAGTATGCAACAATTTTGAATATCCAATATTATTTCTATCACCTGGTCAAGATATATTGAAGGACCATTGTATTTGTTTACGTTACACTATTTAGAAAAAACAAATTAGATAACGGCAAGTTAAAAGTTAGATTTTCTAAACTCAGAAGTTTTATTGGTTAATAAATAGATGTCCCAATTTTTAATATCTCTTTTTAGGATGGAAAAATTGCTAATCGTGATCCTTCAAATTTTCGTAGCAAGTGATAACAATGGTCGTCTGCTTTTTGAAAGCTTGCATGGCGTTTTTATCTATGAAGATGCCACAGCGACTTATTCCTGTCTTATTGACAAGTCTGTTTGATGTAATAAAAATCCGCATGTCCCGCTTATTGGACGCTGATGTTAAAAATAATCTTCAATCCGTTGTTTATTGGGGCAAAAAATGACTTGATAATTTGAAAGTCTCTAAACTGACATCTTCTAATCATCTTCGAGTATCTTTTTTTGCTCCTCACAAGCGGGTTAGATGCTAACCTGCAATAGAGTAACTCGTTGCGCCTTCTCTATCGATTGTTTCCTCCTGGTGTGCAGTGGATCGATCATATTGAATCAGATGCTAGGTCTGCAGCTAGTAAAGTTGGTTTACTATGTCCTGCTAAACAACGTTTTATTCGTCAGTATCTTTCGTGTACATTTTAAAGTCTACCACTCACTCGCGCTTCTGCTGTGAATCTATAGATTCTTGGCAAAATCCAAAGAAATATATGCAATATTATCGGTCCTGACATGCCATCTCGGTGTCAGATACTTTCCCACCGCCTTAACATAGCTTCGCTATACATTTTCTATAAATACTTTTATGGTAATTGTTCTTACGAGCTTTCGTTTTTGGTACATCGAGGTCATGAATTTAAGAGTGGTACTTGATTGGCGGCTACATTTTTTTCAATTAATGTTAATGAGGGCGTAAGTTCTATGTTAATATTTCTCCATTGTGAAACTCTCTAACTGGTTTCTTTATTTATTGGTACTGAATCTTTTAAAGGGTAACTCCTAAACTATATTTAAACAGACACACAGGATCACCATGACTGAGGCTCGGATTGAGGATTTGGAGTGCTGAGTTCGAATTCCAATCGGATCTATTAAATTCACTTCTCTGCTAATACCGCTGTGAAAGATATGAATCCTATCCTACGCAGCTATGGTTAAAAAGAAGGACAGACTGGGTTCTATAGCCTTGGCTGGCAACAGGTCTAGCAAAATGTAACTTTGAATCGAAAACTGCATATAGCCCTCGCGTAGACCATACTATACAGCTAAGGAAAGTATCGTTCGCAATAGATCGATGATCCCGACTTAATAGTCGAATGATAATGATGATAATGTTACTGTCCACAGCAAACTAAAAATCTAGCAGTCTCGGTCTTGGTAAGAAAGAAGAAAGACTAATCATGATAGCCGGGATAAAACCAGTCATTAAATCGGAGTAATTCTTTGTATTAAAATATAAATCTATTTATAACAAGTAACTAGAAAGAAATAATACAAGTGCCGTTGATGGATCTGAAAAATATCCGTAACTGAAATGTGTAATAGTCTTGGTCACATTTTAGGTAAATAAATTCTGTTCTGGTTGCAATTTTTGCATTTTCCGTGACGTTCACCCAACTGCTTCCTATGGTAGCGAATCGGTGAAAAAACGGAAGCGACTCATAACCAAATTCTAGGGAGAGAAAAAAAAAGAGTAAAGGATGAAAATGGCATTGCTGCCATTTCTTTACGCTCCCTTGAGCAATTGTCATTGGTTTCACAGCAGTATAACATCATGTCATTTTTGGCCAAGAAAAACAAAAAAAACTGACAATTTACTAGTATATTCAAAGATGTAAATGCAACATCAATTGTCACCTCAGTTTTCTTGAATCCTGGTTTTATTAGCCTTTCATGATAGTTTATACAGTTTCATCCCCGTTATTTAAGATTAAGCTGAGAAAACTTGTATCTTCGTGGATTTATCACCTTGTTTGAGGGAAAATAATAATAATAATAATAATAATAATAATAATAATAATAAGAAGAAGAAGAAGAAGAAGAAGAAGAAGGAGGAGAAGAAGAAGAAGAAGAAAAGAAGAAGAAAAATAATAATATTAATAATAATAATAATATTTATAACAATAATAATAAGAAGTAAAGAAGAAACAGAAGAAAAATAATAATATTAATAATAATATCTTTACCAATAATAATAATAAGAAAAATAAAAATAATAAGAAAATAATAATATTAATATTTATAATAATAAAAGTAAGAAGAAGATGAAAAATAATAATAATAATAATAATAATAAATATAAGAAGACGAAAGAAAAAGAAAAATAATATGAAGAAGATAAAGAAAAACAAAGAATCGTAATGAAAAAAGTTTGCTTATATTCAGAGTTGCCAATCAGCCACTATTGACTGAACAAATAGTGAAAATTCAGAGATTAATCAGCCAATACAAATTCAGAGATTAATCAGCCAATACAAACTCAGAATTTAATCAACCAATCAAACGAGTTGCACAATGACAACAAATATCTTGTGTCCCGAGAATGAAAGAGTATTCAAAGTCATATTACATGGCTTTCTCTTTGATTGTTCAAAGAAATTCGTATCTACACATGAGCACGAATGACTTGGCAGATTTTAACCATATTCTTTGACGCTTTCGTCTCATACATGAATTCCCATTTAAAACTGGACTTTAATCAATCCGCTCCGGTCAGCACCATCTCGTTGCGGGCAGACAAATTAGTGTTAAATTGAACTGTTGCCAATATAACAATTAGTCAAGTGGATGAATCATTGTTGGAACTTTATAAATATTGGCTTTCTGAAAATGTCCAGATTTTAGTTGGAGAAAACTGCTCTCAGAGTTCAGTTTGAAAAGCGTTAAAATATTTTAAGAACTGGTTGCGCATCCGTAAGCAATATGAAGATATTACGATTGCGGAAGCAATCCCTCTCCTCTGGGAGAGCAGTGGGACGTCATTGTTTGAGCGTGTAGAATGAGTGACTGTCGAATTTGCACTGTCATGTGCAGGGACTGGCAAAGTTAAATGAACGCAGCTCTAATAAATAGTCTGTTATACGAACGGTTTTTCTCTTGATAATACAATGACTGTTTTCATTTTTAGCAAATTTATTGCTTTAAAAAGCCATCTTTTAGATTTTGAATAAAGCGTAAACATATGTAACTGGATGTTCACTTTTCACAAGAATAGACGTCAAAGGTAGGAAACTGTATTTTATTAGGGTATTTATTTACAAGAATCATTTTATATTTACAAGATTATAAATATCTATCAACCAGTTACAATATGTAGCGAGAAACAAAAAGTTATTTCCCCTTGACTCAAAAAAGTAATTATAAATATGTAAAAAAGAAGAAAAACAAAAAAACTATCAAATTATCTGACGAAATCCGCAGAAGACGCGCAAAAGTCAATCTCCCTCTTTTTGCTCAGTGGAGTAACAAGAGGCACAATTTCAGTCTCGTGATAACCACGTAAGTTCAAAATTCATATTGTTTTTCCTACCCCGTGTTTTACAAGTTGATATAGGCAAATCATGTATATATATATATATATATAAACAACTGAAAAGATGCAAATTAAAAAAAAAATGAATGTTTTTTTTGTGAAAGTATTTATTTATATTTTTATATATATATATATATATATTTGATATTTCAGAAGTTTGTTTACAAGTAGCGTTCGTCGCAGACGTCACGTCATATGGAATATGATATGTATATATATATATATATATATAGTGTTTTATACGAAGCCTTTTGTGTTTTGTTTGAACTTTTCATATATTTATGTTGCCGTATAATGTATAGACTTTAAACGAGGTCTATGCTTATTTATTATTTACCATATTATAACTAATTAACAATAAAAAACGAACTTTTGTTACAAGATTTCTTAAAATGTCTGTGAACTGTAGAATAAGTAAATAGCGGCAATTAGCAGTAATTATAATTTTGGTAAAATACATTTTCGTGAATTTAGAGATTCTATAGTCCAAAGAAGAATCAGCAATATTACTGGTCCTAACCTGGGCTCTCGGCTTTACTCACTTTCTCACCCCTCTAATGTTGTTTCCCTGTGCCTTTTCCATAAATAGTTTTATAGTAATTGTTCGGATGAGGTCTTCGTTGTGGTACTTAGACGTTAGGAATTTAATCACTATAGTAGATTGCCGACAAGGTATCATCAATTCATAAATGAAATTGCTAGGTGTAATCGTTTTTTTTCCTCGCACTTCTCGCTTGTGAGACTCCCTTCCAGCTCCATACTTGCCAGCTAACTTTAAACTGCAAAATATTAAGTGCAGCGTCAATCGTTATCTACAGTTTTCACATTTAATCATCTTGTGTTCTAAATGTATCCTTTTTTTATTCTGCCATACCCGGTAACCCCTTGCATTTTAGTGGCTTTATTCCCTTGCTTGGAAGGATATCATTATAAAAAAAGGCTTTTATTTACTCTCGTTATATAAACTCCCTAAATAGGTTGAGATCATTTGGATCTGTACATTCTTTCTCGAGAACTGATATAAATGCTAAATACTGTTTATTTATTAGATTGTTCATTAACAGGTATTATTTAGATAAACTGAAGAAACCGACCCACAAAAAGAGTGAATAGTGTGAACTTTTGTGACGACCTGTCTGTGTCTGTGTATAAAATTCCTGAAGATGGTAGTTATATGTTGGTGGGTCTGTGTGTCTGTGTTTGGAATATCTAGTTGGTATTACTTAAATTGGAGGATAATGTATTCACATGTTATCGGGGCCCTGCACACCTTCCTTTACAATTCCAAGCAGCCCTTTCCCTCTTAATATGCTTCCCAGTTTTTCTTCTGCCATCCATTTACACAAGCTAATTAGGTAGGTAACTCGATTTTTCCGTATTTCCTTTCAGGATGTGAGTGATCGTGGCTCTCCAAAACTTCCTGTCTTTTGTATCTTTAAGCAAGTGTATCTATGATCTTTTAAGCCCACCCTCGTACACGGAAATAAACAACGCTGCTATTAATAAGAAGAGTTGAAATCAATGTTTGCAATATTTCACAGATCTAGCATGATTCCTTCATAGTCAGCCTAAGAACATTTCAGCCCATCACCATACCTGGAAAGAAACCATGCAGTTATTAATTAGAAGAGGTAAAATCAATGTTTGCAATATTTCATAGCTCTTGCATCAATCCTTCATAGTCAGACTAAGAAAATTTCAGCCCACCCTCGTACCTGGAAAGAAACAATGCAATTATTAATAAGAATCGATGAAAATCATGCATGCAATATTTCACAGCTCTAGCATAAATCCTTCATAGTCAGCCTAAGGACATTTCAGCCCACAGTCGTACCTGGAAAGAAACAATGCAGTTATTAATTAAAAGAGTTAAAATCAATGTTTGCAATATTTCACAGCTCTAGAATCATTCCTTCATAGTCAGCCTATGAACTTTTCAGCCCACCCTCGTAACTGGAAAGAAACAATGCAGTTGTTAATAAGAAGAGTTGAAATGAATGCCCGCAAGATTTCACAGCTCTAGAATCAAACCTTCATAATCAGACTAAGAACTTTTCAGTCCACTCTGGTTCCTGGAAAGAAACAATAGAGTTATTAATAAGAAGAGTTGAAATCAATGTTTGCAATATTTCACAACTGTTGCATCATTCCTTCATAGTCAGCCTGAGAACATTTCAGCCCATCCCCGTACCTGTAAAGAAACAATGCAGTTAGGAAGGAGTGATGCTAGAGCTGTACATGGAAAGAAACTATGCAGTTATTAATAAAATATTTGAAAATAATGTTTGCTATATTTCACATCTCTCCTTTGTAGTCAGCCTAAGAACTTTTCAGCAAACTCTCGTACCCGGAAAGAAACAATGCAGTTATTAATAAGAAGAGTTGAAATCAATGTTTGCAATATTTCACAGTCCTAGCATCACTTCCTCATAGTCAGCCTCAGAAATTTTCAGCCCAAACTCATACCTGGAAAGAAACAATGCAGTTATTAATAAGAAGAGTTGAAATCAATGTTTGCAATATTTCACAGCTCTAGCATCACTACTTAATAGTCAGCCTGTGGACTTTTCAACTCACTCTCGTATATATAAATAATTTAGTCATTATAGCAATTGTCTATGTATTGTATTATTTTAATTTTACAAATTTACCAAGTTATTTGCTTATTTTCAAAGTGTTTGAATAATTATAGATTCAGTATTTATTTTTTCGGCAAATATCAAATGTATGTTGACATTAAATTGCAAATCTGTTTAGCATATAATACAAAAAATCGATAGACGATTTAATGAATATTTATTTTAATTAAATTGTAGTCGTTATTTTCACTATTTAATTTATTGTATTATTATAGTTAATTAGTGATCAATTCTCTTAACTTGGAAAGCACGAAAAATTCTTTTAATGTTTACGTATTTTTCAGTCTTATTATATATATGATCAACTCTCCCGTCGAATTCGACGTATGAGGGTCAGACAGGTCAGTTCCTAGGGACTGAGATCCCGACACCGATTATAGTGATGAAGGCTTTGTGCAGGGCCATCCACACTTTTTGGAGGGACGAATATAGGGACATGGTGCTGCGAATGCCACAAGGTCTCCAAACGACCCTCCGCAGGTTTTGAATTCAGAGTTGTCCTTCTCCTAGACCAGTTGCCATCCAAGGCTACAGAACCCAGTCTGTCCTGCTATTTACCCATAGTTGGAGGGAGAAGAAGAGGATTCACACCTTTCCCAAGGGCATTAGCACGTAAGTAAATGTAATGGATTCGACTGGAATTCGAACTCGGCTCTCCGATTCCTCAATCCAAGCCGTTATCCATTACTCCACCGTATGTATGTATGTATGTATGTATGTATGTATGTATGTATGTATGTATGTATGTATGTATGTATGTATGTATGTATGTATGTATGTATGTATGTATGTATGTATGTATGTATGTATGTATGTATGTATGTATGTCCATGTATAAGTGTGTCTGTCTGTGTACAGTTGTCTTACTCATGCACCCCACTAGATAAAACAAACACCAGGGGAAACAGAATGTCCGCTCTTTATGCTTACATTTTTCAGTTATACAGTAACTGTCTGTTTTCTGTCTGCTCTGTGACATGGAGAGGCCGATCAACTAACGACAGATACGATTTTTCAGTGATTCCCGTCTTTGCTTTCGGAGAAAGGAAAAAAATATCCCCGGCAAGACGCTGACAAGTGTCAACTCAATGCCGCTTATAAAATTCTAGTGTTATTTTTTCACCTTGACTCTAAAGGAAATACATTAGTTATGACGTGGGGTGTCTTCATTTAGACGAATTGCTTATTTTTGTGGGTATAGCAGAGTATGGAAATGTGTAACAAAAAATGAAAAAAAAATAGAAAAGAAAAATTAGATTTTCTTTTGTTTTATTTGTTTGTTTTTTTTTATTTCTGGCCACTTGTCCAAAAGAATTATATCTATTGCATAATTCGCGGGAAAAAAAAATATCTTATTCACATTCGTCTTTCGTCTATCAGTGAACATTCTGCGATTCAAACTTGTTAAAGAATTTGAAAAAAAATATCAAAGAATATTAAAGAGAAAATTACATTTAAGATAATTTTTTTTCAGTAGTGTGAAGGGTTGGGGAAAGGGAAAGAAGCTTTTCTCTCGTAGAATTTTGAATTTGCTCATATTTTGCGAAGTGGATTCTACCCGGAGATTTTAGTAACGCGCATATGCGCACGCACACACAGACACAGACACGCACACACACACACACACACACACACACACACACACACATACACACACGATTTATATGATATATGGTTTAAAAGTATGCTATATCTCTGAGTATATGTACTCAATTCCAGAGATAGAGCGTATATAAATATAAACCCTTAATAAACGCAATGATGATATTATAAGCCTTACTACACATAACGTATCATTGATCAGTAGTCGAAGAAAAATTGACCGTTTGGATTAATTTTTAAATAATATTTACAATAATATATATATATATATATATATATATATATATATATATATATATATATATATTATAATTTTTACATAAGGACAAAACAACTTACTCCCTACAAAGATGCATTCTTGTATCGATGTGCATGCATCTCGACTGGAGAAAACCAAAGATGGTAATGAATAATTTTATTTGCAAGTACGCCGCTTATAGATAGATAGATAGACAGATAGATAGATAGGTAGATAGATATAAATAAATAAGAAAATGAAAATTCCTCAACATCAATAACATAGTTTATTCGTTTTCGTTTATTAAACAGTAAATTACGTCATTTAGAGTCCTCCATAGCTTAGCTCTACTTACACAGTAATTTTATTTCCTATATGACGTAATCTAGGATGTATTACGTAATTTTTTTCAATTAACTTAATGAATATTCATGAGCTTTTTTAAATTTGGAAATTTTGAGTAACTGTCAAATACATAATTTTTGCAAAATAAAACAATCATATTTGTCATTTGTCCGTCGAATTACGAAACGCGTCAGCTAAACTAAGTTTAGTTTTCCTATTGTCTTTTCATTCATTCTTTCACGAATTCCACCTATGAGGGTCAAGTAGATCAGTTCTTATGAACCGACAGCCCGAACCCAGAACATGAGATTTGATTATGATGGTGAAGGTTTTGTACAGAACAATCCACACCCTTTTGAAGGGCCAAATACAGAGACCTGGTGCACAATGTGCAACAAGGTCCCCAAACAACTCTCCGCAGGTTTTGAATTCAGAGTTGTCCTTCACCTAGAGCAGTTGCCATCCAATGATATAAAACCCTGTCTGTCCTGCAATTTACATATGGCTGCATGGAGAAGAAAAAGTAAAGTTAAATAACATTTTAACTTATTTGTATTCGGAATATTACCCTCATCATTGTTGGGCTTATCACACGTTTCGGCTGTTCTGCATTCCGGCCTTCCTCAGGTGGAATTCATCTTGATAGCCTACAGAGAATTCTAGATGGAAACCTTTATTTACCCTACAGAGCTGGTGATTGTGTGTTCAATCCCTGGGTCGGTTAGTGCGTGCTTGCCCTCAGTGGAAACAGGTGAGCTATAACCCTAGATTTATAAAAAATAATACCAAATGCTACACGAGATCAAAATTGTGGAAAATCTGTCCAAAGATTATGGTTGTTTCTTTTTCTTTTCAGATACTTTTTGCTGTTTCAGTCATTATCAAGAATTGGGTGTTTCCCATGTAGTAGACAAGAGATATTTAGGTTTAAGGTGCCAAGATTACGGGACCATAGCCTCGTAGATTAACGTATACTGGAAAAGATGAAACAAATCAAAAAAGAGGTCACAATCTGTTTTGTTCATTTTCGCAAGGCATTTGATTCCATCAACAGAGGTCATATTCAAAATTCTCCAACTTTATGGTGTGCCTTCCAGAATTGTTGAAGCACATAGAGCTGTTTATATTTCTGAGATGAGGTATTATGTACACTATTTACATTATTCGGACTATTGTCCTCATCTTTCTCGCCATATTTATTACAACGTTTCGGCCTTTCAGTATCTGTCTATATTTCTGAGTTGAGGTATTATGTACACAATTTATATTATTCGGATTAATGTCCTCATCTTTGTCGCCATATTTATTACAACATTTCGGCCTTTCAGTATCTGTCTGTATTTCTGAGATGAGGTATTATGTACACTATTTACATTATTCGGATTAATGTCCTCATCTTTGTCGCCATATTTATTACAACGTTTCGGCCTTTCAGTATCTGTCTATATTTCTGAGATGAGGTATTATGTACACTATTTATATTATTCGAACTATTGTCCTCATTTTTGTCGTCATATTTATTACAACGTTTCGGCCCTTCAGTATCTGTCTATATTTCTGAGATGATGTATTATGTACACTATTTCTATTATTCGGACTATGTTCCTCATCTTTCTCGTCATATTTATTACAATGTTTCGGAGTTTCAGTATCTGTCTATATTTCTGAGAGGAGGTATTATGTACACTATTTACATTATTCGGACTATTGTCCTCATCTTTGTCGCCATATTTATAATAACGTTTCGGCCTTTCAGTATCTGTCTATACTTCTGACATGAGGTATTATGTACACTATTTACATTATTCGGATTAATGTCCTCATCTTTGTCGCCATATTTATTATTCTCCTCAAGGACACATGGTACAGTGGATAAAGGCGTTAGTTAGATTCAATGACAGGAGGAAAGAGTGTGAGTTCAATACCTGGTTAAGGCGGTGGGGAACTTGGAATTAACAGGAGATAACTGATAACTGGCATCCATTAGACGTAGCACGTGGAACTAGAACTGTCTACACTAGCGAGCGAAATAAGGGTTCAGTTCGACTTCCAACCACCTGCAGAAGGCCGGTGCGTACAACGGCCTAAACTTTGTAATAAATATGGCCACAAAAATGAGGACAATAGTTAGATCCAATGATAGGACCGAAAGACTGTGAGTTCAATACCCGGTTAAGGCAGTGGAGAACTTGGAGAGGTGAATTAACAGGAGATAACTGATTAAACATGACACGTGGAACTAGAAAAGTCTATCCCAGTGAGTGAAATAAAGGGTTCAGTTCGACATTCCAACCACCTGAAAAAAGGCCGGAGTGTACAACGGCTGATACGTTGTAATAAATATGGCGATAAAGATGAGGACATTAGTCCGAATAATGTAAATAGTGCACTGTGAGCTCTATACAGAAACATCATTGTTACTGCTACTGGGACCCGTGTAACAAACTTCACAAGATTTTGCGCTCGATCATTTCGTCCTCCTTAATAGTCCAAACCATTCGAACATTGACTGAACCAATCCAAATCTATGGATCAGAAACTTGGAAATTATCTACGTCTTTCTTTCCGTTTCCAGTTATCTTGGACAACATTCTTTTAATGTCTGACACATTCCTTTTCATTTTATTTCATCTTTGACGATATTTCTTTTCTTTTTCTTAATCTATTTTAACATTTTTCCTGCTTAACCTGTTTGTCTTCTCCTTTTCTTCTCCTTCTTTCTTTTTTTCTTTCTTTCTTTTTTACTTAAACTTTCATCAGATTCCTTTACATCCAAGTTCTTTCTACCTCATCTTCCTTTTTAATGAGTTCATTCTTTCTTTTCCATAAACTATTATCGTATTTTTACTTCTTCACTTCGTTTGTCTCTTTCGTCTTCTTTCACCCTGATTTATTTCATCTAGCCTTCTTTCTTTTACTGTCAGATACTTTCCTCTTCATCTTATTTTATCTTCAGGTTTTTTCCTTCTTTTTCTTAATCTATTTTCACATTTTTCCTTCTACGCTACTTGTCTCGGCCTTCTTCTTTATTTCTCTGTCCACTTATCAAAACCTCCTTACCTTTTCTAGTACTATGTAGGCTAACTAATTAACATATCCGGAATAGCCATGCTATAATGTGTTTCAGAGGCGGAGGGTAGAGACAACGCAGGAGCATTGAGTAGTAACGTGAATTATTTTGGACTTCATAACACTTTTCTTTTACTGTCAGACTCTTTTCACGCCACCTTTTTTTCCTTTTACTTCTTTCTTTTCTTTAATATATTTTCGCATTTTCCTTCCGAATTATTTGTGTCACTTTCTGTTTTTTTTTTAATCTTGATTGCATTCATTTTCTTTTTCTTTTATAACCAGTCTCTTTCCTCTTCCCTGTACTTCATCTGATGACATCTTTCATTCTCTTAATATATTCTCGTCGACTTCTTTCTTCCCTACCTTTTTCTCTTTCTTCTTTTCAGTCTTCATTCCTTTCATTTTCTTTTTCGTTTATTACCAGTCTCTTTCCTCTTCCCTGTACTTCATCTGATGACATCTTTCATTCTCTTAATATATTCTCGTCGACTTCTTTCTTCCCTACCTTTTTCTCTTTCTTCTTTTCAGTCTTCATTCCTTTCATTTTCTTTTTCGTTTATTACCAGTCTCTTTCCTCTTCCCTGTACTTCATCTGATGACATCTTTCATTCTCTTAATATATTCTCGTCGACTTCTTTCTTCCCTACCTTTTTCTCTTTCTTCTTTTCAGTCTTCATTCCTTTCATTTTCTTTTTCGTTTATTACCAATCTCTTTCCTCTTCCCTGTACTTCATCTGATGACATCTTTCATTCTCTTAATATAATCTCGTCGACTTCTTTCTTCCCTACCTTTTTCTCTTTCTTCTTTTCAGTCTTCATTCCTTTCATTTTCTTTTTCGTTTATTACCAATCTCTTTCCTCTTCCCTGTACTTCATCTGATGACATCTTTCATTCTCTTAATATAATCTCGTCGACTTCTTTCTTCCCTACCTTTTTCTCTTTCTTCTTTTCAGTCTTCATTCCTTTCATTTTCTTTTTCGTTTATTACCAGTCTCTTTCCTCTTCCCTGTACTTCATCTGATGACATCTTTCATTCTCTTAATATAATCTCGTCGACTTCTTTCTTCCCTACCTTTTTCTCTTTCTTCTTTTCAGTCTTCATTCCTTTCATTTTCTTTTTCGTTTATTACCAATCTCTTTCCTCTTCCCTGTACTTCATCTGATGACATCTTTCATTCTCTTAATATAATCTCGTCGACTTCTTTCTTCCCTACCTTTTTCTCTTTCTTCTTTTCAGTCTTCATTCCTTTCATTTTCTTTTTCGTTTATTACCAGTCTCTTTCCTCTTCCCTGTACTTCATCTGATGACATCTTTCATTCTCTTAATATATTCTCGTCGACTTCTTTCTTCCCTACCTTTTTCTCTTTCTTCTTTTCAGTCTTCATTCCTTTCATTTTCTTTTTCGTTTATTACCAGTCTCTTTCCTCTTCCCTGTACTTCATCTGATGACATCTTTCATTCTCTTAATATATTCTCGTCGACTTCTTTCTTCCCTACCTTTTTCTCTTTCTTCATTTCAGTCTTCATTCCTTTCATTTTCTTTTTCGTTTATTACCAGTCTCTATCCTCTTCCCTGTACTTCATCTGATGACATCTTTCATTCTCTTAATATATTCTCGTCGACTTCTTTCTTCCCTACCTTTTTCTCTTTCTTCTTTTCAGTCTTCATTCCTTTCATTTTCTTTTTCGTTTATTACCAGTCTCTTTCCTCTTCCCTGTTCTTCATCTGATGACATCTTTCATTCTCTTAATATATTGTCGTCGACTTCTTTCTTCCCTACCTTTTTCTCTTTTTTCTTTTAAGTCTTCATTCCTTTCATTTTCTTTTTCGTTTATTACCAGTCTCTTTCCTCTTACCTGTACTTCATCTGATGACATCTTTCATTCTCTTAATATATTCCCGTCGACTTCTTTCTTCCCTACCTTTTTCTCTTTCTTCTTTTCAGTCTTCATTCCTTTCATTTTCTTTTTCGTTTATTACCAGTCTCTTTCCTCTTCCCTGTTCTTCATCTGATGACATCTTTCATTCTCTTAATATATTCTCGTCGACTTCTCTCTTCCCTACCTTTTTCTCTTTCTTCTTTTCAGTCTTCATTCCTTTCATTTTCTTTTTCGTTTATTACCAGTCTCTTTCCTCTTCCCTGTACTTCATCTGATGACATCTTTCATTCTCTTAATATATTCTCGTCGACTTCTTTCTTCCCTAACTTTTTCTCTTTCTTCTTTTCAGTCTTCATTCCTTTCATTTTCTTTTTCGTTTATTACCAGTCTCTTTCCTCTTCCCTGTTCTTCATCTGATGACATCTTTCATTCTCTTAATATATTCTCGTCGACTTCTTTCTTCCCTACCTTTTTCTCTTTCTTCTTTTCAGTCTTCATTCCTTTCATTTTCTTTTTCGTTTATTACCAGTCTCTTTCCTCTTCCCTGTACTTCATCTGATGACATCTTTCATTCTCTTAATATATTCTCGTCGACTTCTTTCTTCCCTACCTTTTTCTCTTTCTTCTTTTCAGTCTTCATTCCTTTCATTTTCTTTTTCGTTTATTACCAGTCTCTTTCCTCTTCCCTGTTCTTCATCTGATGACATCTTTCATTCTCTTAATATATTCTCGTCGACTTCTTTCTTCCCTACCTTTTTCTCTTTCTTCTTTTCAGTCTTCATTCCTTTCATTTTCTTTTTCGTTTATTACCAGTCTCTTTCCTCTTCCCTGTACTTCATCTGATGACATCTTTCATTCTCTTAATATATTCTCGTCGACTTCTTTCTTCCCTACCTTTTTCTCTTTCTTCTTTTCAGTCTTCATTCCTTTCATTTTCTTTTTCGTTTATTACCAGTCTCTTTCCTCTTCCCTGTTCTTCATCTGATGACATCTTTCATTCTCTTAATATATTCTCGTCGACTTCTTTCTTCCCTACCTTTTTCTCTTTCTTCTTTTCAGTCTTCATTCCTTTCATTTTCTTTTTCGTTTATTACCAGTCTCTTTCCTCTTCCCTGTACTTCATCTGATGACATCTTTCATTCTCTTAATATATTCTCGTCGACTTCTTTCTTCCCTACCTTTTTCTCTTTCTTCTTTTCAGACTTCATTCCTTTCAT
This sequence comes from Acanthosepion esculentum, assembly GCA_964036315.1. Taxonomy (NCBI): domain Eukaryota; kingdom Metazoa; phylum Mollusca; class Cephalopoda; order Sepiida; family Sepiidae; genus Acanthosepion; species Acanthosepion esculentum. The sequence continues at coordinate 12,424,832 of OZ038502.1, forward strand.
TTTCTTTTTCGTTTATTACCAATCTCTTTCCTCTTCTCTGTACTTCATCTGATGACATCTTTCATTCTCTTAATATATTCTCGTCGACTTCTTTCTTCCCTACCTTTTTCTCTTTCTTCTTTTCAGTCTTCATTCCTTTCATTTTCTTTTTCGTTTATTACCAGTCTCTTTCCTCTTCCCTGTTCTTCATCTGATGACATCTTTCATTCTCTTAATATATTCTCGTCGACTTCTTTCTTCCCTACCTTTTTCTCTTTCTACTTTTCAGACATCATTCCGTTCATTTTCTTTTTCGTTTATTACCAGTCTCTTTCCTCTTCCCTGTACTTCATCTGATGACATCTTTCATTCTCTTAATATATTCTCGTCGACTTCTTTCTTCCCTACCTTTTTCTCTTTCTTCTTTTCAGTCTTCATTCCTTTCATTTTCTTTTTCGTTTATTACCAGTCTCTTTCCTCTTCCCTGTACTTCATCTGATGACATCTTTCATTCTCTTAATATATTCTCGTCGACTTCTTTCTTCCCTACCTTTTTCTCTTTCTTCTTTTCAGTCTTCATTCCTTTCATTTTCTTTTTCGTTTATTACCAATCTATTTCCTCTTCCCTGTACTTCATCTGATGACATCTTTCATTCTCTTAATATAATCTCGTCGACTTCTTTCTTCCCTACCTTTTTCTCTTTCTTCTTTTCAGTCTTCATTCCTTTCATTTTCTTTTTCGTTTATTACCAGTCTCTTTCCTCTTCCCTGTACTTCATCTGATGACATCTTTCATTCTCTTAATCTATTCTCGTCGACTTCTTTCTTCCCTACCTTTTTCTCTTTCTTCTTTTCAGACATCATTCCGTTCATTTTCTTTTTCGTTTATTACCAGTCTCTTTCCTCTTCCCTGTACTTCATCTGATGACATCTTTCATTCTCTTAATATATTCTCGTCGACTTCTTTCTTCCCTACCTTTTTCTCTTTCTTCTTTTCAGTCTTCATTCCTTTCATTTTCTTTTTCGTTTATTACCAGTCTCTTTCCTCTTCCCTGTACTTCATCTGATGACATCTTTCATTCTCTTAATATATTCTCGTCGACTTCTTTCTTCCCTACCTTTTTCTCTTTCTTCTTTTCAGTCTTCATTCCTTTCATTTTCTTTTTCGTTTATTACCAGTCTCTTTCCTCTTCCCTGTACTTCATCTGATGACATCTTTCATTCTCTTAATATATTCTCGTCGACTTCTTTCTTCCCTACCTTTTTCTCTTTCTTCTTTTCAGTCTTCATTCCTTTCATTTTCTTTTTCGTTTATTACCAGTCTCTTTCCTCTTCCCTGTACTTCATCTGATGACATCTTTCATTCTCTTAATATATTCTCGTCGACTTCTTTCTTCCCTACCTTTTTCTCTTTCTTCTTTTCAGTCTTCATTCCTTTCATTTTCTTTTTCGTTTATTACCAGTCTCTTTCCTCTTCCCTGTACTTCATCTGATGACATCTTTCATTCTCTTAATATATTCTCGTCGACTTCTTTCTTCCCTACCTTTTTCTCTTTCTTCTTTTCAGTCTTCATTCCTTTCATTTTCTTTTTCGTTTATTACCAGTCTCTTTCCTCTTCCCTGTACTTCATCTGATGACATCTTTCATTCTCTTAATATATTCTCGTCGACTTCTTTCTTCCCTACCTTTTTCTCTTTCTTCTTTTCAGTCTTCATTCCTTTCATTTTCTTTTTCGTTTATTACCAGTCTCTTTCCTCTTCCCTGTACTTCATCTGATGACATCTTTCATTCTCTTAATATATTCTCGTCGACTTCTTTCTTCCCTACCTTTTTCTCTTTCTTCTTTTCAGTCTTCATTCCTTTCATTTTCTTTTTCGTTTATTACCAGTCTCTTTCCTCTTCCCTGTTCTTCATCTGATGACATCTTTCATTCTCTTAATATATTCTCGTCGACTTCTTTCTTCCCTACCTTTTTCTCTTTCTTCTTTTCAGTCTTCATTCCTTTCATTTTCTTTTTCGTTTATTACCAGTCTCTTTCCTCTTCCCTGTACTTCATCTGATGACATCTTTCATTCTCTTAATATATTCTCGTCGACTTCTTTCTTCCCTACCTTTTTCTCTTTCTTCTTTTCAGTCTTCATTCCTTTCATTTTCTTTTTCGTTTATTACCAGTCTCTTTCCTCTTCCCTGTACTTCATCTGATGACATCTTTCATTCTCTTAATCTATTCTCGTCGACTTCTTTCTTCCCTACCTTTTTCTCTTTCTTCTTTTCAGACATCATTCCGTTCATTTTTTAAAACTTTCTTTTTATTTTTCATGCATTTTTTCTCACTTATTTATTTTTCTCGCTTCTTCTTTCATTCTTCTTCTTATTTTTATTTCGTCCTCATATTTCATCTCTTCTTCATTTTCTTTTTTTTTTCTTGTGTTGTCTTCGTCTTTTCCCCCCGTTAATATGATTCCCCTCGTCATCCATTCTTGCCATCACATTCGACTCTTTTTTCTCTCCTCTTTACACTTCCTCTTTCTCTTTACTCTGCTTACTCTTATCGTTTCTTTGCTCATTACTTCTCTTTGAATTCACATCATTATTTCAATCTGTTCTTGAGACGTATTTTTCTTCCCCTGTTATCGTTTTAAACTCTGTTTTTTCCCGCTGCATTTTCTTTATATTTCAGCTACCCAATTCCCTTTATGGACTCTTTTATTTCTCATTAAACTTATACATACTTCCCGGGTGACCCTTTCCGTTTTATTTCTGTCTGACGCTCGTGTCCACCTGGTGGCCGGGAATTAAACCACGAAGCAAACAATAAAAAAAAAAAAAATACCGAACAGACGCTATTTTATATCGGCAGCAATAAGCAATTATTGACTCGGAAAGAAAATGGCCGTGGTTAGACTTCAGCTGATTTTTATGTATCCCGTCATGCATTGTGAATGTGTTTTTTTTTCAGCGTGATGCATCGTACATTTGCTTTCTTTCAAATATACTTATATTTTGAATGAATGATAAATACCATTTTTCTGCTATTCTCCGGGATTTATTTCAAGAAATATTCTAGATTCATTTTAAATGGTTTGGATCTTTATATCGAACCCCTATGAAACGCTTCAGTTACAAATATTGATTTTTAGAGTGTTGAAAGCGTAATTTCTAACCACCTGAATGTGCTTAGACCATTCGCACATCCAACCACATTTCTAACCACTTGGATGTGCTCAGACCACAGACCATTCACACATCCAACCACATTTCTAACCACTTGGATGTGCTCAGACCATTCACACATCCAACCGCATTTCTAACCACTTGGATGTGTTCAGACCATTCACACATCCAACCACATTTCTAACCACTTGGATGTGCTCATACCATTCGCACATCCAACCACATTTCTAACCACTTGGATGTGTTCAGACCATTCACACATCCAACCACATTTCTAACCACTTGGATGTGCTCATACCATTCGCACATCCAACCACATTTCTAACCACTTGGATGTGCTCATACCATTCACACATCCAACCACATTTCTAACCACTTGGATGTGCTCATACCATTCGCACATCCAACCACATTTCTAACCACTTGGATGTGCTCAGACCATTCGCTTTCCTATTATAAGGGATGAGTTCAAATCTTCTCTTTAGTCGATTTGTCAGGTAATTGCCTTCTTGACGTTATGGTCCTAGGGAGGACCCTAACGTCAATAACGTTGGAAAGTACCTGAAAACTTTTCCCCACGTTGACCCAAGACTGGGAAAGTAAGGATGAGACGATTTCCCTGTCCGCTTGGTGGCAGTGGCCGGCACACTGTAATCGGTTTTATTTGTGCTCGGTCTCAGTTGTCCGTAAATTGATTTAAGCCTTTCATTAATACTTTGAGAGTGTCAACAATAATCTATACAAGAGAGAATCATTAAGAAAATGAAACTTCAGCTAGTCTCTTTTTTCCCACTTGTCACTTCTGGACCTCCTTTCGAATTTCTTGCTTTCATGCCACCTACAACCTTCAAAAATATAAAGGCAGCCTCACTTGCCATCTTCTGTCTTCTTGAGCCCCATTTCTTTGTAGCTCTTAATAATGTTTGTCTTTTTGTTAACGCTCCTAATACCTGGTCTGCCAACCATTTACACAAGTTCGTTAGGTAGGTTATACGCTATTTTCTTCTGCCCTGCTTGGTTTTCGTCCTCATCATAATTCTTTGACCTCCCAATGTTTGGTCGGAACTTCATTGACAATCCTTTTCCACACAGTCCTGTATTGCTGCCCCCAGTTCCCTAATGTCCAACCCTAAGTCCAGAGCTATGATGTCTGGGAAAGTTAATTTTTTGGAGAAGATATTTCTAAAAGGATGCCGTAAGAGTAAGGATGAGACGATTTCCCTTTCCGCTTGGTGGCAGTGGCCAGCGAACTGTAATCGTTTTTCTTTGAGCTTATGTGAGATTGGTCTCAGTTCTCCGTAAATTGGTTTAAGAGATACGTGGGATCTTCAACTGATGTTCTGGACTTTTCTAAATAGATTTGTATATGTTCCATCCAGTCGTCTTTCAAGACGAGTAGATAATATCCAAGTTTCTGATCCATACAGCAGGACTGGATTTTAAGGAGTATGGTGACAGTGACATTCAGTCGATTGGTATTGTTCAAACTCCTGATCACACTAGTTGATGTACTCTAAGTGTAACTAAGTTACTCAGTTGTGCCATTATAGCGACGAAAACGACAACTTACCTCGTCAAACCAAGCGACAGCGCGTCGCCTGTATTCTATGACGGAAAATGTGGAGAAAAAGAAAATTACTTACCAAACGAAAGGGAACGTATTCGGCATGACATGCTGGAGACGGAATATTTGAATAAAAAAAAACTAGTTGCAGGAGTCGCTATAAAAGTATTTTGATATGCAAAATACTGAACATCCTCTCCCAGCTGTCGACGAATGGAAAAATGCTCGGCCAATAAAAGCAGTTAGTGTTTCCGAATCGAGAGGAGAATTTGGGCATTTTGGCTACCGCGTTTGTTGGAGAATGAGTTATTTTTTCTGACTGGTGTCGTGCATTTTGATTAGTGAGATAGTACCTGCGAATCGAGTTTTCGGCATTTCTTTCTGCCCTCGATGTTCGAGTTGGAACTTAGTGATTTATTCTCCGTGACGTGGAAATAATCTGCGATAAACATTTCCTTTGCAATCCCAGTTTACTTACAGCCATAAAACGAAAATGGTCTGTGTGTGTGTGTAGAATAAACACAAATGTACCTGAGCAGGTGTCTTCCACAGGGTTTGACTAGCCGTCGTCTCTCGGAACCGAGTAATGACCATTATTATTATTATTATTTTTATTATTATTATTATTATTATTATTATTATTTAAAACAGGCTATGAAATTACGGTCAGAAAGCTTGACTCACCATTCAGAAACACAAGGAGCACATTAAAAATATGGCACTGAAGAATATCTTCCTGTCATCGTTTCTGATCAATGGGAAATCGAAAGTATGTCTGACGGGAGAATAAAAAGAAACAGCGAACGATATTTTATCTGGCGTGAACAATCAGGAAAATGAAAAGAGAACAAAAAGTATAGAAAGTTGCGTAAAAAGGAAACTGCCATTAGTAACCCTTGTGTCTTAGTGGCAATAAATCCACTAAGACACAGGGCATACTATTGTGGTGTTCTCCCTCTAATGAGGCTATTGTGGACTCTTCCACTTATATAAAGTTAGTAGGTAAAATAAGTCTCGGGGGAATCAGTGATATAGACTGAACGCTGGTCGACCGATACACTCCCAAGTCGTGTAAAACACTTCAGTTGTATTTACTGTTACATACACAATTTATCTGCAACCTTTTGTTTTGTTATTCCTTAACAAAGTACTTGGTCACAACAGTTACTTAGTATGGAAGAACAAAAAAATAAATAAATAAAAAGGGAAATATTGGAAGCGAGAAGAATAGAGAATAATCAAAACAGTAGACATTGCATTTACATTTTTGGGCATCAAAGTTGGCTGGAAAGCATGAAGTCGGAAGAGAGTTCCACAAACGGGATGTGTGATGGATGGAACTGTTAGCATAGAACCTACGGTTAAATCTACCCAAACGAACTTTAAATTGATCAGTCCTTGCCGTCAATCTAATACTGCGCTTAAATTCATAAAGTCTAGGTACATAGCGATGAGTTCATCGATACAATTACCATGAAAGTACTTATAGAAAAGGCACAGGGAAAATACATTACGACAGGAGAAAAGTGAGTGAAGCCAAGACGCCAGGTCAGGAGCAATAATATTGCCGATTCTTCTTCGGAAAAAAAAAGTAAATTTATACAATTAAATCGCCACTGGCTTCAACCACGGCCTCCAGACGACTTCTGCATCTCTTCAGAACGGTCTTTTGTTTACATTGGTGAATATTGCCATAAATCTTGTCTTTAGGTCATCTTTAGTGTTATAAGGAGTTTTGTTGGTCCCTCGCTCAACTGCAGCCCACACATAATAATCAGTGGGTTGCAGCCTTGGGAGTTAGATGACCAGATGCAAGGGGTGATGTGGTCGCAGAATTTGTCTGACATGTATGACTAGGTCCTCATGATTATGTAGCATGCTTCAGAGTCCTGTTGCCCGACATAGGGTCTTTAGAAGCCACCCTCTTCAGCCTGAGCAGCACTACCACCTGAAGGCACTTGATGTACGCCTCCGTGTTGAGTCCGAGGCCCTCTCTAACAAATCCGAGAGATCTTTTCTTATCAGAACGATCAAAATGTGTTTTCCGATTTGCCGTACCTTCGTATTCACCATCAGATACATCTAACCCTTTCGAAATCCTCTGCACTGTCCTCAAATTGACAACCAGACACTCTGAAATGTTCGTATTGGAGCTTCCGGCGCGAATGCCAAGCAGTTTAGCGTGCCGTTTCCAAATTTCTGGCGGAATGAATATGCGTCATTTTCCTCGTTTTCTTTCAGGCGGTTTTCAACAGATCCTACTTCGACTAATAAGATATATTTACTACTTGAAATAATTTGAAAGAAAAATTTAAAATGAACATTTCATTCATAAATTGGCTTGTTATAGTTAAGAAAAGTTTTACAAATGGATGCCAACTTGTTGAAGGCCAAGTAAACTTTGGTAACTAGACTTTATTAATTTAAGTGCAGTACTAGACTGGCGTTTAGATTTCATCAATTCACAGTAGAGCTGACTAGATGTATCCGTAAATTTTATGCTAACAGTTTCGTTACTCGCACTTCTCGCTTGTGGAACTCCCTTCCGCCTACCTATATTCTAGTCCACTTTAATCTGCGAACTGAATGCGATATCACTCGCTATGTACAATTCTTCTGTTTACTCTTTCCTCTTCCCACTCATTATTAAAAATTCTCGTCCAAATTCTTAGTGTCTTAGTGGCTTTACTGCCTTGCAAAGGGTGATACCGATTAAAAAAATAAAATAAAAAGTTAAATTTATATTATTTTTCGGAAATAATTGTAATAAATATAATTATTTTTTTTAATTTTTAAACGTTTTAAGTGTGTTATTGAATGAAAATATACAGACGCTCACACACGAACGTTCATGCAAGCTGATGTTGAAAATTTGGACGAATTTCCATTTCTGTCTTATAACAACACGTAGATAACGAGAAAGGTGTGTCAGTGCAAATGTGCGGCCCTTTTAGTCATTCTCATGATTCCTGTGTTTAAATTGTATATATTTTCTATTTGGCGTAATGGATTACAACTCTGGTTGAGCAATTCTTCCATACCGTGTAACACTTTTTGTCTTAGAGGCTTTATTGCCTTGGACGGGGTGATAATGATAAAAAAATGTTTTTAAAAGAACTTTAATAATAAATATACAACAAAAATTTATTCGCCGACTCTTCTAAGTTTATCCTAATAACTTTTTGAAATTGATTAAAAACTTTGTGGACACCCTCTCCTTTTATTTTGAACCTAATAAAAACAGCGAAAATATAGTTGCGAAATCGACTCTCCATGAGAATATAAAAGACGCTTTGGAGTAAAATTCTTTAAAAAACGAAAACGCTTTCCATATATCCGAATATATAAGATCAAGTGAGCAACTCCATGAAAAACGTAAGGTTGACACATTTTATGAATGGTCAGATTCGGTAGCAATGTTCCCCAAGGATATTTTACTCCTATACGAAGTTTAAATGCTAATGCAGTTTCATCTCACAATGAATATCCAAACTCTGTAAGATATGGTAGAAGATACGAAAGAGGTAATGCACTTGTTGATTTTTCTGCTGAAACTGTCTTCGTAGCCAATACTCAGTTCGCCTACAGCGACACACGGTAGAACTTGGCAGTGCCTCCCTGCGCCATTTTAAAGGAAAGATGGATCAGAACACGCAACCTTCATTCAGATCTCACTTGAAATACTCACTCTTATAAGGGAATTAATACTTACACTAACATCAATATTGCAATTTTTTAATATACATAAAGGGGAATGTTAACTTGAAATAGATTATGAAAATCATCAAGGATAAAAAATTAGCTACAAAAAATATACATGAAAGAACACATGGCACAGTGGATAAAGGCGTTGATTAGATCCCGTTACAGGACCCAAAGTTTGTGAGTTCAATACCCGGTTAAGGCAGTGGATAACTTGCAGAGGGGAATTAACAGGAGATAACTGATAACTGACATCCATTAAAGATGGCACGTGGAACTAGAACAGTCTATCCCAATGAGCGAAATAAAGGGTTTAGTTCGACATTCCAACCACCTGGAAAAGGCCGGAGTGTACAACGGCCGATTCGTTGTAATAAATATGGCGACAAAGACGAGGACAATAGTCCGAATAATGTAGTGTACATAATACATCATCTCAGAAATATAGATAGATAATGAAAGGTCCTAGTTGAATAACAAAAATAAAGTTCAAACTGTATTTGACAAGGCTGTAGGCCTGTAACGATAGCATCAAAGATATGTATAAGATGACAGAATCGGCCTTGGATTAAAGGTTTGTTTAAAAAAGAGGAATTATTTTTGATTGACTGTCGTAATATTTGCTTTTATATAAGTTCACTCTACGAGTTCTCTCTCTCTTGGCCTAGCCTCGCGAACGAATATCTGTGAAGTGGGCTGTCTACGCCGACTGCAGGCACGCTGATGGCCGACTAGGCCGTTGCGGATCAGGCATGTCCGGACGCAGCGACAGCAATTAAAGGTCTGGTCTGGCATACCAGCTGAGGATTCTCGGTCATTCCTACCTACGAGTTCAACTGGTGACAGGTAACACATTACTACCTGCTGCATTGTTAGGTCATCGGTGACCAAACCGGTTCCTTAACCAGGGTTATTGGCTAGACTCACAGCAAGGTTAGAAAGAAAACCTGTCAAAAAAAATGAACCTTCTTGTAGTGCCAATGGCCATCCTGCACAATAGGCTAATCTGGGCTTCACAGCTACGCAACACTGAAATTCGTGTAAAACGTACGGGTTAGAATATAGTGACAACCATTAAAAATAATCGACAACCAAGGCATAGAGTTCCCGCGATAGAACCAAGAGCCACGTAACCGTAACCGTGGTAGGAGAATATCGACCTTTGTTTGGCCCGAAGAAGGATGGTCTCTTTGAGTTCTACTTGCCAAGATCACGCTACGTACCAATGAATATATCTTAGGATTTCAACCTCGTTATGTGAAGGGAACGTGTCATGTGCTCAGCAACGCTATAACCCTATGACCATACCCGGTCATGGGACTAATTTTGACGATGATTTGTCTATTATTGCATTACAATCCTTCATGCTTGCATCATTGCCACTGATACCACATCTCACTGGTGGCACCAGTTAGTAAATAACTCTATCAGTTACGTCATCGTATTTTGGCTACAGGTATACTTCACCCTACGTCATTAATTGGTTCCAGAGGTCACGACTTTAGGTCGAAAAATGACTTAAGTCAAAATAACCAGAATATAAAACGCGAATAAGCATTCTCCATTGCCTATAACGGTATTTAAGATATGTTTGTAGAGTATTATGAATAAAATAATTAATTTCCACCTCCTCTTCCAGCGATATTAGCACTTACACTGGGGATTTTCTTCGCGGGCATGGACAAAAATGTATTCTAAATCACAATTGACATGTAATTGAAAGAACGTGAACGGCAGAGCATAGATGTAAACAAGTCTGAAATCAAAATAGAAGTTGGAGCGAAAAATGGCAAACAAGGGTCGTCTGTCAACAGGAATTTGAAATAAGAACATCTGCTGAACATACTTTATTATACTAAATTTTCTGTTTGATTATTTTATGACATATATATATATATATTTCTTTTCTTCTGTGATTATTTTATTATATATATATATATATATATATATATTTCTTTTCTTCTGTGATTATTTTATTATATATATATATATATATATATATATATATATATATATATATATATATAATGATTCTGATGACAAATATTGCTGAAGATTATGAGAGACACGTTTAAGATTTGCTTGATTTTGCTAAAATATTTGTGGCCTTTTTACAGCTGGTTCCATTCTTTAGAAACGTCGATGAATGGAGTTAAATCACTGAAATGTCCTTGGAAGCAACTACAGAGTTTAAAATTCAGCACCTTGCCTTATGCGAAGTGAATTGTAATGAATATTGTTTGATAATTCTGAAGTCAAATGTTGCTGAGAGACACGTTCAAGATTTGCTTGATTTTGCTAAATTATTTGTGGAAACGTCGATGAACGGAGTTAAATGACTGAAATCTCCTTGGGAGCATCTATCAAGTTTCTGAAACAATTAGAGTTAACTGAAAAATTCACTACCTCCAAGTATAATGCCAAAACATACAGCATATCGAATTTATTTGTGTAATGCAAATATTGTAATAAAATGTATGATTGGGACAAGGAAAAATGTCCAACTTTAGATCAAGTATGCTGGAATTGTGAAAAGAAAAAACATTTCCAGTTTATGCGCAAGTATAAAAATAGAATATATGAATTAGTTTTTTTTCAAATATGGATGGGTTCGTATTTACAATTGGTGACAGATAAATACTCCCCTCCCACTGAATATTTGTATATTATGGCGAAGACTGCAGAACTTGAGACCACAAACTCTAAATGAAGACAGATGATGCGTACCCGTAGATACATAGGTCAGGATTCAGGGTTGGACACTCGGGATCTGGGGACAGCAATGAAGGGCCGAACAGTGTGATAAGAGATTGTTAGTGGTGTTACGACCAACCATAGGGAGGCCGAACGATGATGATGATGAAGGTGATGGATATACATCACTTTTTAAATATCTAAATGTTCCTCGATCGACAATTCGGAGAATCTTCAAGGTAAAACCTTATTCATTGTTTTGAGAAATTTAATGACTGGCAAAAAACGATTAATTTATGAAAAAACGGAAAGGAAAATTGTTAGAAATGATTCGAAGAACCCTTACTTAACGAGAATTGAAAATGATTTACAGACAACAGGGTTGATTTTATTAACGAACGCACAGTCACTAGATACCTTCGTCGCACAGGACTTCGTGCTTGTCGTCCAAGGAAAACTCCCTTGCTTTAGGCTAAACACCTAAAAACAAATTAGTATAAGCTAGATGTAGAACGAAGGAGTGAATATTTGAAATCTATTAATTTTCATTTTTACAGGGTAGGAAATTTTGATTTTGCCTTTTAACAAAAATGAAAAAGAGAGCTTATTACAAAATGAGAAATGCTTTGTCTGGTGGAACATGATAAATTACATCCAATACGAGCTATGGGAACATGTCTGTCAATGCAACTGTTTATTGAAGCAGTTTGATTGGATATGCAAAAGTGTCTTACTCTGGGAAAAAAATGGTGTGTTCTCCAATGTGACATTCGCAGAGGAATCTCTGCAAAATTGGCAGTAGAACAAAGAATATGATTAGAATAGAAAATTCTTCCAGTTACTCCCATACATACCAAACTTGGCACCGACGTATTTTCATTTATTTGGATCACTAGAATACTTCATAAACAACAGAAAATTCAGGAAAAAAACGATCTATCAATGAGTGTCGTAGAAAAACACAGATTTGTTTAAAAATTTAACAAATCTCCCTTTCCATTGGGCTTCAGGCATTGAATATGAAATTGATGAAATTTTTGCTGAATAATATTTGAATAAATTTAACTTGAATTTGTCTTATATCCCTTCTAGTATATATTATGTCTTTAAATTCCTTGAGGAACATAGGGCCGCAAGATATCCTTGCATTTTTTGTAACAAGATTGTTAGCCTCCTGCACAACTCCCAACCTGGAGGATCAGGTTTTTAATTCAGTATTGTCCTACACCAGTTGTCATCCATTTGAATACGAACGGAAGGAGGAAGATGTAAGTGGAGTAAAGGTCTGGACTTGAGGAACTAAGAAATGTATTTCTAAACATTTGCCATGGAGATATCGGTAGAGTAGTGATAGGCTTGTGATATTTTTTTGTGAGAAAGTGGCTTCAGGTTTGAGAAAACTTCATCGATATTTAAATAATTCCTCTGGGGGGGAGAAGAGGAGGATTCATACATTTCTCAAGGGTATTAGCACGTAAGTGAATGTAATGGATTCGGATGGAATTCGAACTCAGGTCTTCGATTCTTCAATCCGAGCCGCTATCCATTACACCACCGTGCCTCCTATCTCTACTAGTAAAACATAATTACTTTCGGGGATAATAATGAGGAAATGCGGCTTAGAGAATTTCACTCAGAGCACATATTGAGGGCAACAGTGACAGAGGAAAAAAACGAATAAATGACTTAACAAGTTTCTGTAAACTGATGGCAGAACAAGCAATAGAAGAAAGTGGAAAGAATGCTTAGAGCCACAAATAATAGGAAGCTGTGGAGAGGCATCATATCCCACATCCAGAATGGGAAAGGTGCATAAAAGGGAAGAAGACAAAATTAATATCTTTGTTTTTATCAGACAGAATGAAAAAAAATAATTCTATTGCTTCATAGGGCTTTTTACTGACGAGTTAAAATGTCAATTTTCTGTGGCGGCTACCATGGGAAAACGAGTGGCATAAAACATTTGGCGGAGGTGAGAAACTTGTCAAACATAAAGAAAAAATAAATATAAAAGAACCCTCATCAAAAAAATGAATGAATCAATCATATATATATATATATATATATATATATATATATATATATATATATATACACACATATATATATATATATATATATATATATATATATATATATATATATATATATATATATATATATATATATGAATTGCCTGCAACTGTTCGAAATGCCCAAATGGGTTTTACTTTAAAACTGCTAATTTTTTTCAAATAATCAATTCTGCAAAAAACAAAACAACACTGATGTACACACACGCATGCACTTCATACGTACACACTCACAGAGACGATATATAAGAGATGAGAGTAAAGGAAAGGGTTAAGAACGAGAAAAAAAAACAAGAGAATTCGAGAGAAAGCTGATAAGAAGCGAAACAGGAGTGGTTGTTCGGAAGAAGTTAGTTTTAAAGAAAAAAGGCGCGAAAAGGCGATGGAGAAGGAATGTTGATTGAGAGTAAAGAAGGAAGAAAAGAGGAAGAAACGAAAACAGAAAAGGGGGAGAAAAGAAATGAAACAAAGGAGAAGTGATGGAAAAATTGAAGTACTGACGAGAAAGAGGAGAAAAGGAGGAAAGAAAAAAAAACAAACACACAAGTAAAGAAAAAGAAGAAAGATGAATTTAAAAAGGACGAATAACAAAAGAATGATAGAATAAAGAAGGAAAGATAAAAAGAAGGAAAAAAGTAGAAAGAAAGAAAGAAAGAATGAATGAATGAAAGGAAGGAAGAAAGAATGAATGTAAGAAAGAAAGAAAGAAAAGAAAGAAAGAAAGAAAGAAAGAAAAAGAATGAAAGAAAGCAAGGAAGAATGGAAGAATGAATGGAATAAAGAAAGAAAGAATGAAAGAAAGAATGAATGAATGGAAGAAAGAATGAGAGAAAGAAAGAAATATATTCACACAAACACGGAAAATATGAAAGAAAGAAAGAAAGAAACAGACATTTGGACGCACACAGAAACACAGAAAAATAAAGAAAGAAATAATGAAAGAAAGAAAGCATGAAAGAAAGAAGTAAAGCAAACAGAGAAGAAACAAACGAAAAGAGGGGCAAGAAAGATGGATGGCAGAAAGAAAGGAAGGAAGGAAGACAGGCAGAAAAGGAGTTAAGGTGCAAAGGGAGGAAGGAAGGAAGGAATGAAGAAAGGGAGGAAGTCAGGAAGGAAGGAAGGCAGGCAGGCAGGAAGGAGGGAAGGAAAGAAGGAAGGAAATAATATGTGGGAAGAAGCAATGCGTGAGGAAATTAAGAATGAAAGAAAGACGGTTGAAAAATAGTGATGGAATACGAAGAAACCCAAAATAAAGCAAGAAAAAAAGAAGAAGAAGGGAACAAGTGATTAATCGATGAATAAATGAAGGAGAAAGTGAAGAAAGGAGGAAAAAAAATAATGGCACAGGACGAAAATGTAAAGAGAGTAAAAAGAATAAAGAAATAAAAAAAAGAAAGTATTACTCAATAAATAAATAAATTAGGAATAAACAAAGAAAGAAAAGAAAAAAGGGAGGAGAATAAAACTAGATCAAAGAGAAAGAAAACGGAACCTCACAAGGAAGGAAGAAATAATGAAACATGTCATCAAGAAAAAACAGAGAAGAAAAAAAAGAAAAGGTGTAATAAAAGAAAAGAAAAAGTTTATTGACTAAAGAAAGAGAGAAGAAAATGAAAACATGAATAAAATAACGAAAGAAAGAAAAAAATTTAGAAATGCAGAGAGATAAACGGAAATGAAAAAATATAGGGAAGGAAGGAATGAAAGAAAGAAAATCAAAATGGTAGTTGCAAAAAAAAATGAAAAGGAATGAAAAAGACGGATCAATGAATGATACATAATGAGATAAATGAAGAAGAAAAATAATGTGAAGAAATACGAAAAGAAAATAAGAATAAAGAATGAAAAAAAAAGAAAGAATTAACGTAAAAATGAGAAAACAATAAAGGTCAGTAAAGAAAACAAAGGAAAAATTAGGTTAAAAAATGGCGGACGAAGACTTTTAATGTAGCGTAAGAGAAAATGAAAAAATGATGAGAAAATAAAACGCAGGCGTAAAAAATTAAAAAGTTAAACAAAATAAAAAAAAATAAAAAATAAACACATTATTGGAGACACGGAAGAAAAATGAACAATAATTAAAAAAAAAAAAAAAGATTCCAAACACGAAGAAACAAAACTATACAACTACTGCATGAATATGACTTTCTCCCGCGGCCGAAATATCTGACATTATGTTAATAAGGACATAAGTTTGTCAAAATGAACATTCTCAAAGTAAATAAATACAAAAACGCAAAAAGCAGAAAGACAGAAAAAAAAGGTAACACGAAAGATGAGTGGATATTTTTTTAAATTTTGCTCTGAGCAAAGCAAAACAAGAATAATCTGTTTCCATATTTCCAACAAAGAAAAACACGAACAAACTTGAGTTTATATTGAGTTAATTCTCAATATTTATGAAGAAAAAAAAGAAAAAGTTTCTCCTTTTCCCACTTTTGGAACTTTTTTTTTTATACCAAAACATGACAATATTCTTTAAAAATAAACGGCAAAAAAAAAAAAAAATCATAATGGCGTCAATTTTGCGTATTTTCTTTTTTCTCACGATGCAAGTTTTGCCTGATTGGTTCACTGATTCGCTATCTAATTTTTCTTGAGATTCTTGCAGATAGTTTGTTTCTTTTTGCTTCTCAATAAAATCATCAGGAATCAAAACCAAACAAGTCAGACCAATGAACGAAGCGGATCTCGAGGAAAATTTACGACGATATTAATGTATATGGCATTTCTACATACATAATTTCATACACAAACACACAGAGCAAAAGACACAGACAAACAAACATACACACAAATATATATATATATATATATATATATATATATATATATATATATATATATATATATATATAATTAAGTAATTCATCGAGTCTAGAAGTAAACTCAACAGAATGCAGAAAGCAATGGACGGCCGTTTCGTCCTATATTTCGGACTCATCAGCAGTGCGTATCCACTAAGTTTTCTTCTTTTTTTTATAATTCTATTACGTATTTTTGATTTTTATGTATTTACAATAAAAAATCTTTTTCACGCCTTCATACGATCACATGGCTTCGCCTGCACGTGATAACATTAACGCGTCTCTTGAATTAAGAAAAATTCCTAACGTTTATTTTGGTTCTTATAAATGTAGCAATCCGATTCCGTTGCAAGGCAATTGGCTAGCACTTAGTTACAGGTCATCGTGGCCGAGATAATGAAATAACAGGCATAATGAAGGAAGATCAATGAATCCTTATCATAACAGATTATGCGCGATATAAGCCACAGGAAAGTTCTGAGTGTGTAGAACACACACACACACACACACACATATACATATATATATATATATATATATATATATATATATATATATATATATATACCCTGAGTCCCCCGGATTAGCGTGGTTTAAGGACCAGAACCAGCTGTGAATAGTTAGAATCCGCGAATACTTGTAAACCCCTAAAAGTGCTTATAAGTACCTATTTTGATTGTTTAAACCCCATATGCCTTAAACTTTTTATCATAAACACTTTAGAAACATTTCAGACCCCCTTTTTAATAACAGTTTTCAAAAATAGTATTCGTGACCATACATGTTCTTTCATACGTACAATAACCGTTTTTAATTATGCATAGATCGATAGAACCATTGAAAATACTTAATAAAATATGTATAACAAGACATAAAATATAATTTTTAAAACATTTTCTAAAAACAGAACTGTGATGATACCCCCAGAATTAGCATATGCTTCATTTAAGACCCCAGCGACAGCCCCTAGATAAGAGCAAAATTACTACTCATGTTTTTGCGTTCCTTTTTTTTTACAATGAAGTTGTACAATTCTGCCAGTTTTTGCCATAAAAATGGATTCTTATATGTCACTTAAATAACAGGAAACTAATACAAGAATAATTTAAATACGTTCTATCGAAAAAAATACGCGAATCGAGGGAGTTCTCTGCGAAATATTTGTACATATGAATAATCGGGGTTTCTCAATATATATGTACTAAAGTCCGCGAATGTGTGAAGCCGAGAATGCTCACTGTGTGTAGATATATACACACGCACACATAGTCATCTACAGAGAGACTATTTTGCAGCTCAGCAGTGTAGATAGACATCCGATTGTCTGAAGCTGGGAGAGAAACCCGACTGATTAGCTATCAGTCGGAGTATGTACTCCTAATCCACTGGTCCACGACATGGATGAAGGTGAATTTAAGCGTATTTATTTTTAGATAAACACGCCAGTGACTGGGAGAACTCGATTCGTTTTTAACGAAGAGTTTGTCATTAGCAGCATTAATAGTCACAGTTTACAAATTCACTTATATATATATATATATATATATATATATATATATATATATATATATATAGGTTAAAAAGAAAGAACAGTAAGATATATAATCCGGTGTTGTTATTGATATTTTTGTTTTTACAAACCAGTGCTCAATGTAAATTTACAGAGCATAAATATTATAAATTAACTAATTTAAAATATGGTTTCTTCGCTACAAAAAACCCAAGCTAAAATTTTGAAATTTAATTATATAATTAAATTAAAAGTATTAGTTCTGTTTCACCTTCAAGCGAATATATATATATATATATATATATATATATATATATATATATATATATATATATATATATATATAGATAGATAAATATATATATATATATATATATATATCGGTCTATCTACCTACCTATCGCAGTCTATTCATATCTATCTCTCTATCTATGTCAGTGCATTCATATCTATCTAGCTAGCTACGTACCTATCGATTTCTTGTCAATCTTGACCTGTTTATATGTAAGTAATTCATATATGTATCCTTATCTCACTCATAGTTATATAACTATTTAATTCATTCTATCTATCTATCTATCTATCTATTTCTTGCTTACTGGTTTATATGTAAGTATAAATACATACATACATACATACATCTATATATATATATATATATATATATATATATGTATATATATATATATATATATATATATATATATATATATATATATATATAAATAAAAAGAATGAACAGTAAGATATAAAATCCGGTGTTATAGATATTTTAATTTTTACACAATAGTGCTCAATGTAAATTTACAGAGCGTTAATATTATAAATTAATTGAGTTAAAATGTTTTTTTCGCTACACAGTGATAACCATGTTTCAAAAATGGAAGCTAAAACCATCGAATTTAATTTTGTTATTAAATTAAAGACATTAGTTACATTTCCTCGTCAAGCGAATTTTGGAGTATCTTATTTTTTTAAATTTACAGTTTTAAAGTCAGATTCATAATTGAGTGTTTCCAAGGATACCGAGAAATCCAATATATATATATATATATATATATATATATATATATATATATATATATATATATATATATTCTTATCTCAATCTGCTCTTAACTGCGTATTTAATGTAGTTTATCCTGCAGGCTTTCTATCTTCCTATATATCTATCAGTATTAGTATCTGTACAACTAACAACTAAAATTATCTGCCTGTTAAACAGAAAATTGGTCTAAGCAGATATTAATTCAATTATTATTGAGTGATGATCACCGCTCTCATAATTCTCGGACACTTGTCTTGGCAAGTTGAAGCTGTAAACACCTGTAATCAATACTTATAACGGAAGAAAGGAACCTTAACATCTGATCTCTAAATACGTGTGTAGTTTTTTGTAATTACGCTCTCTCCAAAGTTCCTTCCAAGGTTTTTCATTGCTCTGACGCAAAAGACACAGGTTGCATTTTGTATTTTATGGTTTTATGAGCCATCTGCAATAAGGAAGTCTTCGATCATAGCACTTCACAACGCCTGCCATTTATTGCTATAAGTAACTTTTGATCCTATACTAACAATTTTGTTGCCATTCACTTAAAATTGCGGTAAGGTTGAAGACTAGGGTCGAGACTAAGCGGGACCAACACCATACATCCAACGGCTGATCAGTGGTTGAAGAGGGCTACGCGTGAAGAACATGCTACAGAAGACGCCGCTAGAAATTATAACAGCAGTCCGTGACAGTCCGTTGCAGCTTCGTAACTGGATTTTGCATGCCTCATTCCAAATGTGCAAAAGAGGTCATGAAATCAAGCAGGTGGCTCACTTCCAGTTCAGGTCAACTTTAAACATAGTCATGCCATCGCCGGTTTCTTCAACTCTGGTATTCTTTCACTTCCAATCCACTCTTGCAAAAGACAAATGGCGATAAGGAATGGATGACGGGAGCAGGATCTGGTGAAAGAGGAAGCTTCTATTCCTGAACCTGCATGAAGGTGGTGTATGTAGTCATCAACACCGTCATCATAAAGGAATCGATCGGCAAAGACAAAATAAAATTCTGTCGACGACGACTAGTAATTCCCGACACACAGATATTTACCTTACCTCCCCGCGAGGCAGGTTGTGGCACAAAGCCGTTTTTTAATACGGGGCAAAACTTTTCCCCGTAGATCCCGTATACACGGGGTCTGGTAGCTGTCTACCACCACAGACGAGATAGCCTCGTCTTGGTTCCTCTTTGCCCGAAGACAGAGTGTTCGATCAGCACAGTTACAGACGAATCTCTAACTAATTACCGAAGCAATCCTCTGCTCACTATATAAATCTACTGATATAGTCAGTTCACATAGGCGATAGGTAGTGTGGGACATTCCATTACAACACTTACTGTGTTTATCTTCCTTTTCCTCGTTTAACTTATTTTCTTTTCTCGTTGCTCATATGTGTTCTATTAATATTACTCTTATCATTCATAGCTATTATACTTAGTTTGGCCTGTTCTGATATATGACTACAAGAATTTTCTTCTCTTTCCCGCAATTTACTTTTTCTTTTTCTCAAGAATCTTTGCCTACCATAAGGCTAGTTGATGCTGACCTCCAGTAGATTGACTCATTGGTCATTTTTCTATGGCATGTGGTGTAATCATTATATTGAATCAATTGCTAGGTCTGCGTGAGGGAAGTCGGTTCATGGCGTGCTAGACAAAATTTATCATCAAAATATTTCATATTTATAAGGCTAACTTTCGTCCATGCATTGAATATTTCTGTCACAGTTAGTGTGGTGTTTCCGCTCTGTACTTTTTTAAGTGTTTCACCCTAAGCAAGGCGGGAGTGCCACCAGCACGCAAGGTGTTACAGAGAGTGCGTGTAAGAGTAAAGAGCGTTGTTTGAGGAAAGGATATCGAGAAGGACGGCGATCAAGATGATGTCAATTGACATTACATTTGAATAGATAAAGGTTATAGCTCTCAGGGAAGCAAGTAAGAGGAAAGGAGTTTCACTGTCGGGAAGTGCGAGTGAAGAAGTTTTTGCAGTAGAAGACGCGGTTACATTTAACTGTTTCGATGGCAAAATAGTGGAGCAGAGATGCCAACATAGGGGTGTTTGGGGAAAGGATAAAGAGAAGGACGGCGATCAAGATCAAGGCATCAGAAGATATCGATTGACATTACATTTCAATATTTGAAGATTATAGCTATCAGGGAAGCAAGTAAGAGGAAGGGAGTTCCACTGTCGGGAAGTGCGAGTGAAGAGGTTTTTGTTCGATAGTAAAAGAGTGGAGCAGAGATGCCAACTTAGTAGCACTCTTAAATTCATGGAGTTGGGGCACCAGTGAAAGTAGCTCTTTAGAACAATGGAAATATTTGTAGAAAAGACAGAGGGAAGCCACATCACGTCTGTGAGGAACTGACTGGTGGTCGAGATGCCAGGTCAGGACCTATTACATTGCATATCCGTCTTTGGATATTGTAGGGATTCTTGATAAAATAGAAATAAGAAATAAGACGATTTTCTTGGTTCAGGCATTGTTTGCGGTCTTTTTATATCAAATGTATCGAAAATCGTGTCCATTACCTCTTATTGAGGTGGACCGTTAGCATCCTTTAACGGTCTCTTCCTTATTTGGTTTACGTGTCTTCTGTGTGAGAATTTTTGTCCCTAAACTTTGTAAATCATCTTGCCAATTCTTTTCTCAATTGTGCCTTGCTCCCAGTAAGATGTGTTATTTTTGTAGGTTAGAGAGAACTATGTTGTCTCGACCAGTATCACTATTCAAATGTCGTTGAGTAATCGTCTGACGCGACTCTGTCTCTGACTGACTCACACTACTGCTTCCTCTTGAGGCGCAGTATTTATGGTGTACGGGATAGTTCATTACTATTATGGGTAAGTTCCCTTAACACCCCCTTCCGAAGCTTTTGCATAGTTCCCATAACACTTGTCAACGCTTGTCTTTTTACACTCTCCCTGTTCCTCCATTCATTCACACATGTTTATCAGTCACATGACCTGTTCCTTTTGATTCGATATACTCTGGAAGTTTCAAGTTCTCTAAGACCTCCTTCCTCAATATCCGATTAGAAAAATCTCATTGCCTAATTGCGATTCTGAGTGTGTATCTTTTTTGCTTCCTTTTTCCTTAATGATTTTTCGTTTCTTTGTTCATGGAATTGTCAGCATCCTTCTGAGTATGCTGATTCCATTTTTATCTCCACATTTGAGATTGTCCAGCATTCACCGGCATTATAGCAGGAGGGATATTAAACCGGGTGTAACAGCAAAATTATCCAAATCGTGTAACAGCAAAATGTTCCAATTGTTAAGTTAAGCTTTTAATCGTTGTATCTTAGAATTAATTAAATATATCTTACTAGAACTCTCCGAGATCATTATAACATTATTGGAGTTTACTTCGAGCAATAAGAACTTGTAATTACTCTCCAAGAATCGAGATGAAATCGGTTATAAACGAAAATGACATGTTCATTATTAATTAAACTTGGTTAAGGATCGGAAGATCATGTAGAGTTGATATAAAGTTAATATATATATATATATATATATATATATATATATATATATATATATATATATATATATATGCAAGTTTCATTAAAAACGATAGACAAGGTACTACGGTTAAGGTTTTTATTAATTTTTTCTTGTGTACGAACAAGAGCTTTCTTTGCTGGACAAAGGATGTGTAAGAACTGTCCAAATGTTTTATTTTTCCGAGCGCTTTCGGCAATACCTTTACACACCCTTTGTCCAGCAAAGAAAGTTCTTGTTCGTACACAAGAAAAATTAAATAAAAAACTTAACCGTAGAACCTTGTCTGTTGTTTTTAATGAAACTTGCATAAAAGACGGATCGCTGCCTAAATATCCAACAATATATATATATATATATATATATATATATATATATATATATATATATATATATATTATTCCAGGATCATTTTCCAACTTCTTCAAGATGATCTTCGCCCTCTCAAACTTTCTAACTTTCTGTCCTGGTGGAACAAGTTGTCTCACACGTTTCACGTACCATTTCATTCCTAATTTTTTTCACGGCTCTTTCAAGTGTCAGAGCTGAAATTCCTCTCTCACGTGCCAAATGTCTTATGGATTCAGTTGGATCATTTCTAATTGATCTCTTTAGCTCTAAGTTGAAAAAATGATCCCACTTTTTGTTGTGTCCTCCTGATCCAGTTTTCCTCTCTATGGGTTCTCTCCTTTTAAAACTTATTCACCGTTCTCTTGATGGTTCTTGAATGCACTGTGAAAATGGAAAACAGAGTATGAAAGTTAGTATCGTTACTGAAGACGTTTTTTTTCTCATCATTTATCAGTTTGAAAGATATAGTGGGGCTCACACAAATCAATTTTAACCTGTTCTCTCTCAAGTATAGCTCAAAGGATTTTTCCAGTGATTCTTACGAGTAATGGTGTCAAGATGGCTAACTGACTTATCTGAAAACCTCTAGAATAGAAACTCAATTGGCTCAATCTTTTTCTTTTTTAGATATTAAGCATTTCATGGAATGGACAATTTTTCTGTTACACTGGGTATAAAGGTTCGGTCCTCTTCTTTGTTTCTGGTGAAACATTCCAGTTTCTTAGAACTTTGCTTGGCTTTTGGAATGCATCTTTCGCTATTCCAATGAGCCTTGGAATTTTGTGTGGAATTATTCTCTTCTCTTGTAAGACACTTCTCAGATATTTCAATTCGTAGTTCTACTGTTGGGATTTTTCTCTTGATGAAAAAAAATACATTTTAACATCCAAAATTGATCTCCCCACAGCTGTAAAAAACTTTGCGAGAGAGAGAGAGAGAGAGATGCAAGAGAAAAGAGAAAAAGGGGATAGAGAAAAGAGAGAGAGAGAAAAGAGAGGGAGAAAAGAGAGAGAAAGAAAAGAGATAGAAAACATGGGAGAAAAAAGAGAGAGAGGGGAAAAGAGAGAGAAACAAGAAAGAGAGACAGAAAAAAGAAAGAGAGGGAAGAGAGAGAGAGAGAAAAGAGAGGGAAAAAAGAGAAAAAAGGAGAAAGAGAAAAAGAGGGAGAGAAAAAGAGACATAGAAAAGAGACAGAGAAAAAGAGAGAGAAAAAGAGAGAGAAAAAGAGAGAGAAAAAGAAAGAGAGAGAAAAGAGTGAAAACCAGAGAGAGAAAAAAGAGAGAAAAAGAGAGAGAAAAATAAAGAGAGAGAAAAGGAGAGAGAAAAAGAAAGAGAGAGAAAAGAGAGAGAGAAAAAGAGAGAAAGAAAAAGAGAGAGGGAAAAAGAGAGAGAAAATAGAGGGAAAAAGAGAGAAAAGAGAAAGAAGAGAGAGACAGAAAAGAGAGAGAGAGACAAAAGAGAGAGAGAGAAAAGCGACAGAAAGAGTAAGAGGAAAAGCGAGAGATAGATAGATAGATAGATAGATAGATAGATAGATAGATAGATAGAGAGGGGGAGAGAGAGAGAGAGACTGGTGGACAGATAATCTATGAGTGGCGAAATTTAACCATTTTGGCAGCTGATGCGTACCTCAGTCAGGCGGTGCTCTTTCATTGTGACCATTTTTCCAGAGGTTTCGATTTCTACAATAAGTAAGCAAGTCGTCCAAGGAACCAAAGAGATTAATTCACTTCGTAGACAGACGGCTTTGTTATAGATGACGCAATGTAGTCGGTGATCTAGCGACCTTATATTGATTAAGAGGATTAGGCTAATAAGGAAGTACAATCGGAGGACACAAAAATAACTTGAAACGACAAGAAAAAAATATTTGGAAGGAAATGCTTAGAAAGAGAAGCCCGGAGTTAATTAATTGATAAGACGCTGAAAATTGCCTCGGTGGATGGGGAGATAGCGCGGATAAAAAATAGAGGGGAAATAGGGAGTAAAAAAGTCAAAAAAGGAATATAATGGCTGGTCGATAGGAGAATTAAAGACGTTAATTTTGGTGACAGAAGTCATTTAATTCTAGAAGTATGACAAAGCTAGATTGTTTTCTTTGAAAGCAAGCAAATTGAAAGGAAGATTGGAAGTAGAAATGGACTTGATTGGAATAAAAAGCGGTTAGAGGAACTGGTGAAAAGAAAACGAATATGAGAGGAAGAAAGGAAATAAATAAAGAATAAAATTGGGAAATGAAACAGAGCGGAATAAAAGAGAAACGGTAAATTGTATTAAAAAAGAGGGAATAGAGAACCAGAAAAGAAATTGAAGAAGTAAAAGTGAACAGAAGGAAGGAATTTTAGATGAAGAATGAAGGAAGAAAACAGTTGAAAGAAAGAAGAAATGAATGTAAAAAGAAAGAAAGAAAGAAAGAAAGAAAGGAAGGAAGGAAGAAAGAAAACTAGAAAAGGAAAGAGAATGTATAGAAAGAGAAAACGGACAGACTTATATAGGGAGAAACATAAATGTGAATAGAAAAAGGAAAGTAAAGGAGAAATGAAAGGAAAGAAGGTTGGGAGAAAATAAGAAGAGAAAAATGATATAATGAAGTGGAAAGAATGAAAGAAAGGAAGAAATAAAGATGGAAATAAAGAAAAATGGAAAAAATAAGAAAGAAAGAAAAAATAAAAGAATGATTTTAAAAGAATTAAAATAAAAGTAAATAAAAGTGAGGAAGAAAAGACGAAAGGAAAGAAGGTTGGAAGAAAATAAGAAAGGACAAAAAGGGTATAAGGTAGATGAAGAAAGAGGAAAGAAAACAGGTGAAAGAAAGAAAACTTAAAGAAGGAAAGAAAGGAATGAAAGAGACTAGAAAACGAAAGAGAATAAATAGAAAGAGTCTAAGAGAAGGATTTAAAGAAATGAATCGAAAACAAGAAAAATATAGAAAAAATGAACAAAGAAAAATAAAAGAGAATAAAAGGAAGAAAGGAAAGGAACTTGGAAGAAAATAAGAAATGATTAGAATGAAGTAAGATGAAGAAGAAGAAAGAACACAGTGGAAATAATGTAAGAAAGAAAGAAAGAAAGAGAGAAAGAAAGAAAGAAAGAAAGAAAGAAAGAAAGGAAGGAATGAATGAAGGAAGGAAACTAGAAAAGTTAATAGAATAGATAGAAAGTGAAAAGGACAGACTTAAAGAATGGAAGAAATAAGGAGAAACATGAAATGAAAGTAAAAGAGAAATGAAAGGAAAGAAGGTTGGGAGAAAATAAAAAAGGGTAAAAATGATAGAATTAGGATGAAGAATGAAGAAGGAAGAACACGGTGGAAAGAATGAAAGAAAGGAAGAAATAAAGATGGAAAGAAAGTTACACGGAAAAAAGAAGAAAGAAAAAAACTAAAAGAATGATTTTAAAAGAATTAAAATAAAAGTAAATAAAAGGAAGGACGAAAAGACGAAAGGAAAGAAGGTTGTAAGAAAATAAGAAAGAACAAAAACGAGATAAGGTAGATGAAGAAATATGAAACAAAACAGGTGAAAGAAAGAAGGACAAAAATGAAGGAAACTAGAAAACGAAAGCGAATGAATAGAAAGAGATTAAAAGAAGGATTTAAAAAAGTGAATCGAAAACAAGAAAAATATAGAAGAAAAAATGAACAAAGAAAAATAAAAGAGAATAAAAGGAAAGAAGGAAGGAAAGGAAATTGGACGAAAATAAGAAATGATTAGAATGAAGTTAGATGAAGAAGGAAGAAAGAACACAGTGGAAATAATGTAAGAAAGAAAGAAAGAAAGAGAGAAAGAAAGAAAGAAAGAAAGAAAGAAAGAAAGAAAGGAAGGAATGAATGAAGGAAGGAAACTAGAAAAGTTAATAGAATAGATAGAAAGTGAAAAGGACAGACTTAAAGAATGGAAGAAATAAGGAGAAACATGAAATGAAAGTAAAAGAGAAATGAAAGGAAAGAAGGTTGGGAGAAAATAAAAAAGGGTAAAAATGATAGAATTAGGATGAAGAATGAAGAAGGAAGAACACGGTGGAAAGAATGAAAGAAAGGAAGAAATAAAGATGGAAAGAAAGTTACACGGAAAAAAGAAGAAAGAAAAAAACTAAAAGAATGATTTTAAAAGAATTAAAATAAAAGTAAATAAAAGGAAGGACGAAAAGACGAAAGGAAAGAAGGTTGTAAGAAAATAAGAAAGAACAAAAACGAGATAAGGTAGATGAAGAAATATGAAACAAAACAGGTGAAAGAAAGAAGGACAAAAATGAAGGAAACTAGAAAACGAAAGCGAATGAATAGAAAGAGATTAAAAGAAGGATTTAAAAAAGTGAATCGAAAACAAGAAAAATATAGAAGAAAAAATGAACAAAGAAAAATAAAAGAGAATAAAAGGAAAGAAGGAAGGAAAGGAAATTGGACGAAAATAAGAAATGATTAGAATGAAGTTAGATGAAGAAGGAAGAAAGAACACAGTGGAAATAATGTAAGAAAGAAAGAAAGAAAGAAAGAAAGAAAGAAAGAAAGAAAGAAAGAAAGAAAGGAAGGAAGGAAGGAAGGGAGGACGAAAGGAAGGAAGGGAGGACGGAAGGAAGGAAGGAAACTAGAAAAGGAAAGAGAATGGATAGAAAGAGAAAACGGACAGACTTATATAGGGAGAAACATAAATGTGAATAGAAAGAGGAAAGTAAAGGAGAAATGAAAGGAAAGAAGGTTGGGAGAAAATAAGAAGGGAAAAATGATAGAATGAAGTGGAAAGAATGAAAGAAAGAAAGATGGAAAGAAAGAAAGATGGAAAAAGAAGGAAGAAAGAAAAAAAATAAAAGAATGATTTTAAAAGAATTAAAATAAAAGTAAATAAAAGGAAGGAAGAAAATAAGAAAGGACAAAAAGGGGATAAGGTAGATGAAGAAAGATGAAAGAAAACAGGTGAAAGAAAGAAAGAAAAAATGAGAGAAGGAAAGAAAGGAATGAAAGAGACTAGATAACGAAAGAGAATGGATAGAAAGAGTCTAAGAGAAGGATTTAAAAAATGAATCGAAAACAAGAAAAATATAGAAAAAAAATGAACAAACAAAAATAAAAGAGAATAAAAGGAAGAAAGGAAAGGAACTTGGAAGAAAATAAGAAATGATTAGAATGAAGTTAGATGAAGAAAGAACACAGTGGAAATAATGTAAGAAAGAAAGAAAGAAAGGAAGGAAAGAAGGAAGGAAGGAAGGAAGGAAGGAAGGAAGGAAGGAAACTAGAAAAGGAAAAAGAATAGATAGAAAGTGAAAAGGACAAAATTAATGAATGGAAGAAAAAAATAGAGAAAAAAGTGAATAGAATGAAGAAAGTACGTGAAAAATGAACGGAAAGAAGGTTGGGAGAAAACAAGAACAGAGTGGAAAAATGAAAGAAAGAAAGAATGAAATAAATAAATAATAAATCAAAGGAATTAAAGAAACTAGAAAATGAAAGAGAATGGAGAGAAAGAGAATAAAAGAAAGAATTAAATCGAAGTAAAATCAATGTGAATAGAAGAATGAAATGAATGGAAGTTGAAAAAAAAATGATAAAAATGATAGACTTTCGATGAAGAAGGAAGAAAAATACAATGGCAATAATAAAAGAAAGAAAAAAAGAAAGAAAGATGAAATGAAAGAAAAGTGGAATTAGAGAAAGAAAGTAAAAAATGAAAGTCAATAAAAGAGGAAAGACTAAAAAAAATAATAAAGAAAATCTGATCACCGACAAGAATCGAACCTGCGTCTCACTCTGTAAGAAAGAAGTAAGTAAAAATTTGTTTATATAGTTTATTGTGGGGAGCCAAAAAGATATATATATATATATATATATATATATATATATATATATATATATATATATATATATTAAAGAAAAACAGACCACTTTAAGGCTCCATTGTAATATTTTATTTCACCAGAGACCTTTTAAAGTATTCTGGCACATCAGACATCCCTTTCAAAAGGTGAAACGAAAAATGAAATGAAAATTTACACTTTTGACGGATAGTATTAAGTTTATGTAATTTCACACAAAAGGTTGCGCGGAGTGGTGCGAGAGACATGGTCGAGTTTAGAGAGGGTTTATTTTTATATTTCTTTCTATCATACTTAATATTGAGGAAGGAGGGGGTAAGGATCAGATATTGATCTATTTAATCGGTCAACTCAACGGAAATGATATGTTGAAAGTTTTTCGTAACTTAAATATATATATATATATATATATATATATATATATATATATATATATATATATGCGTCTGTGTGCGTGCATTTACATTTCTGATATTGACATTGCATTACAATTTTTGAAGCTTATAGCTATCAGGGAAAGTAAGAAGAAGGGGTTTCCACTGTCGGAAGTGTGAGAGATGAAGCTGTTGGAGTATAAGACACGGCTACATTTAACCCTTTCGACAAAGTGAAAGGGTGGGGTCAGTATGTCAACTTAGTAGCACGCTTAAATCCATGCAGATTGAGAGAGATATCCCAATGTATATATATTTATACATATATATATACATATACATATACACATATATATATATGATTGATCTTCCGTCGAATTCGACGTATGAGGGTCAGGCAGATCAGTTCCTAGATACTGGAAGCCCGACACCGACACATGAGACTTGATTATAGTGGTGAAGGATTTGTGCAGGGCCATCCACACTTTTTGGAGGGACGAATACAGGGACCTGGTACAGCGAATGCTACAAGGTCCCCAAACGACCCTCCGCAGGTTTTGAATTCAGAGTTGTCCTTCTCCAAGACCAGTTGCCATCCAAGGCTATAGAACCCAGTCTGTCCTGGTATTTACCCATAGTTATATATATATACATACATATATATACACAGATACATATATATCACTGTATATATATATATATATATATATATGTGCGTGTGTGTATGTATGTATGTATGTATATATTGCGAGATAGAAATGCACGTGAAAAAACGTCTTCTAAAATGAACACTGTATCCTATACTCATGTGGTTTATTGACGTATTAGACGAACACTGACACCCCGCTGTTTGACAAATTAGTTCACTAATGGCATCAGTATTGATATAGACTTATAAATAATTACGACGACAGATCAAAATAATGTTTAAAAAAAAAACGCCGATAGAAATGGATTACAATTCAATTGGCAGTAATTAAGTTTTCTTAAATATCACATGGCAGGAAATTTGTTTCATAAATCCTCATCATAATATTCTTCGGCTTTTTCTTTTTTTCTATGCACCCTGTCTGTTTGGGACGCGGACAATAACAGCTGTCGCAACTTCCTTTGTCTTTCTAGCTCTTAGTAAGTTTTAACTGTTCAACATCTCTCTCAGTCCTTGTCCTCCATTGGCCACAAGCAACGCGTAACTGCCACTAGCACGCAAGGTTTACAGAAAGTAAGAGCAGGAGTAAAGAGGGTGTTTGTTTTAAGGATAAACAGAAAGACGGGGATCAAGATCAAGGCATTGTCGATTGACATTACATTTAAATTTTTGAAACTTATAGCTATCAGGGAAAGTAAGAGGAAAGGAGTTCCACTGTCGGAAGTGTGAGAGAAAAAGCTTTTGGAGTAGAAGAGACGGGTACATTTAACCCTTTCGACCGTGAAAGGGTGGGGGCCAATATGTCAACCTAGTAGCACGCTTAAATTCATGCAGATTGGGAACCATTAAAATTAGTTTGTCATTGCAGTTCCCATGGAGATACTTGCAGAAGCGACAGAGGAAAGCCATGACACGTCAGTGACAGAGTGAGTGTAGACGAGATGCCAGATTAGGACCTATCACATTGCATATCCGTCCTCTGGATTTTGTTGAGATGAACACCGGGGGCACCAGAACATATATGGCAACAGTATTCAATGCAAGGACGAAGGATAGATTTGTAGATTTGAAGGATGGACTTAGACGTGAAAAACCATCTGGTGCAACGCAGAGCACCAACTTTCCTTGCACTAGATGAAGCTATTTTTTTAAACATTTCTCCCTAAGCAATGTGGGTGTGACACTAGCACACAAGGGATTACAGAGAATGGGAGCAAGAGTAAAGAGGCGTGATAGAGGAAAAGATGAAGAGAAGGGCATGGAATAGATGAAGGCATCTGGAGATGTCCATTGACATTGCATTTGAATAGTTGGAGATTATAACTATCAGGGAAGCAAGTAAGAGGATGTGCGAGACATGAAGCTATTGGAGTAGAAGAGACGGCTACATTTAACCGTTTCGACAGTGAAAGGGTGGGACTGAGATGCCGACCTAGTGGCACGTTTGAATCCATTCAGTTCGGGAACTAGCGAAAATAGCTCGTCGGCGCAGTTACCGTGAAAGTATTTGTAGAAAAGACAGAGGGAGGCGACGGTGCGTCTGTATGTTTGTGTAACCAATGCAATAGGCTTAGGAGGTAGGTTTTGTATTTCATTACTCTATACCTGCCTTTTGTATAAATGGCCCATCACTAAAGGTGATTGGAAAATCCTAGATTCTCTATAACCTTTCAGTAAAGTAATATATTGTTATATTGACATAAACGATATGTGTGTGTGTGTGTGTGTGTGTGTGTGTTAGTGTGTGTTCTTTTTTTAACTTTTCGCCCCAAGCAAGGCTGGAGTGCCACTAGCACGCAAGAGTTTACAGAGAATGCGAGCAGGAGTAAAAAGACGTGAAAGAGGACAAGATGAAGAGAAGGACGTGGAATAGATCAAGGCATCTGGAGATGTCGATTGACATTGCATTTGAATAGTTGCAGATTATAACTACCAGGGAAGCAAGTAAGAGGATGTGCGAGACATGAAGCTATTGGAGTAGAAGAGACGGCGACATTTAACCGTTTCGACAGGGAAAGGGTGTGACTGAGATGCCGACCTAGTGGCACGTTTGAATTCATTCAGTTCGGGAATCAGCGAAAATAGCTCGTCGGCGCAGTTACCGTGAAAGTATTTGTAGAAAAGAGTGGGGGAAGCGACGGCACGTCTGTGAGAAAGTGACTGTAGACGAGATGCCAGATTAGGACCTATCACAGTGCATATCCGTCTCTGGATTTTGTCGAGGACCTTGAGACGAACAGCGGGGGAACCAGACCATATATGGCAGTAGTATTCCATGCAAGGTCGAATGGTTGATTTATAGATTTGAAAGATGGACTATGGGGAGGAAAACTTTCTGGCGCGACACAGAACTAACTTTTCTTGCGGTAGATGAAGCTATTGATTCAATGTATCTGTTCCATCGCAGGTCAGCGGACAGTGTGAGACCAAGCAGGAGTAAAGAGGTGATCTTGTAGAGTGGAGAATCAGGCATTCTAATGGGAGGCAGCGAGGGGTCTCTGTCGAGGGTAAAAGAGAGCAGATTTGTTTTTGAGG